>VZTY01035462.1:219387-245996 GCA_013400935.1 Turnix velox | reverse complement strand
AATGTTTTACTATTCAGTATCCATTAACACTCATCATAAGGGAGCACAGTAAGGAAAAATATTAATTAATTACACAGCATTCCTCATTTTTCTATAAAATTGAAAATGGCATTCCTTCTTTCCCTACTAGGAATAAAAAGATGCTTACAAAGAAAGTTAAAAGAACTTGTTTTGCAAGGAAAGGTAGCTACATCCAGGACTTTTTAAAAGAATAATGATGTATTTATACAGGAGCACAATGTAATCTACACCTAATAATTCTAATATCAACAAAGACGTGTTCAACAGCTCTGCTTTGAGTAAATGTTCATCACTCTCAAAGTTCAGACTTGCAATAATCGAGCAGCAAAACACCTTAGGTATGGCAAACACCCATAGGCTCTAACTTTTTATCCAAGATAAGAATGGCAAGGTTCTCCTCATGTGTACTAATAAAAACAACTGGTAAAGGAGCTACATTCAGAGTAACCTAAAGTTGCTTGAAGAATGCTATGAGCAATAAATTAAGTTATTGATGTTTTCAATGGAGAATTAAACCACTTCAGCCTGCATATCAGTTATGTCATACTATGAAAAACTAAGCACATAATTTTCTGTCGAACAGTAAATTCTGTCTTAAAAATGAGAGCTTAAAAAGGTATATAGAGGAAATTCCAAAGCAAAGCTTTTGCTGAAAGTGGGACAAAAAGTCAAAAAGAGCAAAATTAACTATGTTGCTTCATATGGACCTATAAATGCCTCAGACAATAGTACCTGGAGCATATTGACAATTCAGTGGTAATAAATTCAGACTTCATTTAGGTATACGTTGAATACTACACTGCATTTTATTTAAAATATTTCTATCACTTTATTAGATCTGAGTTTGGGGTAATATTACTTCATATGCAATCATTTTGGATACATAATTCAATAATTCCACTGTTATGACACATATTCATCAGTTCACCCCAATTAGATAAATCTGACAGAAGGTGTTACTGTTGTTGTAAAGAGAAGTTTTGGATTCTACTTTTCCTTTCAAATTTTTGCCTATATTTTTTAAAAGATCCCCAGAAGATTAGCACTGACTCCGGATTTTATAAGTTTTGATTTTCTTTTTCTACTCTGGATAGATCTAGAGAATTAATTCTCAGTTTTCCAGTCCTATTAGAGATATGTTTTCCTGTCTTGACTCACTGCAGACTACTCAATGGCCTTCAAAAAACAATACAAAACCCCAGCAATGCAACATATACATGCAAGTACTTAGTAATGAGAACAGCTTTCAGGAACGAGTCAGACTGAGCATGGAGTATGATATCTTACTGAATTTCATCATCTCTTTGAAGACTAAATTCATCTGGAAAATCTATTTTCTGTTTACATCACTCATTAGGAAAAAATCCTGTGTTCAAAATTCTATCTTCCTCTAACTATTGCTACTTTTTTTGTTTCATCTAAAAAGCTTCTATAAATTTGCTGTGAACTTGAGTTTCTGACAGCTGAAATTATAATCTTAGTTTCTGTTAAAAAAGACATAATCGTTCACTGTCAAGCACTTAGTTGAAAATGTAACTTTAATTTCTTAACATTCATATCAATAAATTTATTTTTAAATTAGATAATTTACATAATAATTGAGAAAGATCTTGTCACTTGATACCATAGCAACAGCTATAAAGAAGCAGAATTGTACTCTAAAAGATTCACTAAATTATTTTATCTACCAGACTTGGATAAGCTGAAAGCTCCTGCCAGAGCAGTTTAAAAACAGTCAAGGAATCTACTTCTCTCAGGTAATCAAGATACAATGAGAGAAGGAATTAGAACATATGCATGTATCATAACCAATATTTTTAGCAGTCTGAAGTCAACTAATCCAACAAAAATCCCAGCCACATTATTTTGTTGTCAATAAAGTAAAAGGTGTGGTTTTGAAGAAATGTTTTTACAAAAGTGGATACAAACCCATACCTCAGGTAGTAGTCTTGAATAATTGGTTTCTCCCTTATAGAGAAAGCTTTTTAAGAAAGAAAAAAATCTGTTCAGTCCATAATAGTAGTCTTAGTAGTCCCCCTCATGTTTTCTCATCTCTACAGTTATGCATCCAGTTTCAAACTTCCTCTCTTGTTTTACCCACAAAGTGAGGTATAGAAGGGCAGACATTTCACAGGCTCCTACCCTATTCTGCATGTTTTTTAGAAGAATAAACATGACATACATGTGGGATTCTCAATGTGCTAATCATCCACAAAAGAGGGCACTTTCCATGTTCTGTTTTCCAGAATGCTAAGAAACCAGTACTGTGTGACTAAAGAATTTATTTTCTTTCTTGGCTGAAGTCCTAGTTCCTCAGACCATAGAATAACCTAGTTTGATTGTTCCCAAGAAAGAATTAGCCTACAAGTTAATCAGCTCAGACCTGTGACATTATTGGAGAGCAAAACATTGGGCAATAAACCAGGACTCACCTGTATATATTTTTAAGAAATAGGATTTACAAGGTAAATAAAAGTTTTCTGGCAACTGCTGCGGAGTTGCCTTCAAATCTCGTGATCGGTAAAATCTATGCAGTCTGTGACTTGCTCTGAAGAATATTTTTTCTTTAAAATACATGCTGTCACTGGATTTATAGAAAAAAATGACAACAAAATAATATAGGCTCTTCTATACCCATAATAGTAGCTTCCACAGCATATGTAGTATATACAGTATGCTATGCCAGACACTGTGTGGGCAGCATTATATTTATATTTCAGTTACTACCATAAATACAAAAGAGTGTAACACTGCTTTTACTATGAATTCTTTATTTTCAATATATAAAAACATTTCCTCAGAGAATGTTGTATCTGAATTCTTGGTATTTCTTATGGCTACACAAAAATGTTTCCTTATGCTTTTCATATATTTAATCTTATCATACATATGTTCCATTGTATAATTTGAGTGGCTGTTTAACCCAAACATTCCTCCAGTAGTAACAATGAGACAAGATTACTCATTGTTTATTGCTGTTACACTGCTTTTATGATGACTAATAATGTCACAATCAGATGATGGACTTCATTGTCACAACCTTATTGTGACATGTCATTCATTCATCATCCTGTTGGTCTGATATACTACAGATTAAAAGAGAAATTTTCATTTCTGGTATTAAATAAATCACAAAGTTGAATCAAGAAATAAAGGATATCTTTCACATGCAATGGAGAAAAAAAGTTTTATTAATACATTATTAGAGTACATTAGTTCTTTTAATCAGCACATCATTTCATTACAGTGTAACCAAACAATGTAATTGTGTCACTTCCATCTACAAAACTATTGTTTTAGACAATCATCTAAATACCATTTCCTGAAAAGCTTGAAACCTTTCATGAGTATCTGTAAAGTACCTTAATTTGTCATAGAAATGTATTTCTCAAGAGGTAGGAGTTCCATGTAGGCAGTTCACCCTAAGATTTGATAATGAAAAGATTTTTTTTTTTTTAATCTTCTCCTTGTTGAAGAATTTCTTTTGGAACTGCACACATACATACACAGTATACGAACCACTTCTTTATCTTTTCTATGACATCTTATTTCCTACTGGTTTAGGCAGTCTTCTAAGCATGTTAAAGAATTAAGCATGCAAAGCCTCAGCATAGAATGTAAACATAAACTTGTTTTGTGTATTTGTCATGTTTTTACTTTTTCATTCACCAACACCATTTCTGATCAGAACCACTTAGCATTACATAGCTAATTTTCTATTTATCCAGTTAATTTTGTTTCACTGCCACTTTAGTGGCTCATCTCACAATGGTTTTTAGTTGTTAGTTTTCACTTGCTTTGTCTTTTGTGTTGTGTTTCTTCTGATGCCACTCTTCCTTGTCTCAACTTTGCTGTCCTCTAGTTCTACCCATTTCTAGCATTCAACCTTTCCACACGCTTCTGTAGTGGCTATGTGCCATTTCTAATATGAATGACAAAGTGGATCTGCAATTCTAATAGGCATAATAATCAAAGGTATCTCATCTACCACCAAAGGCTGTAGAATGTTTCCTTTACTTCTGATATCTTTTTCTTGTGTATTAATGCACATAGTTTACTCTGAAACATCAGAATGCTCCTTCTGTGCAAAATAAATTTTCTTGAGACAAGATGTATCAAATTAGCCCTTTCTGATGTTTCTCCTTAATCTAGGTTTCAAAACACAGTGGACTATCATTTCTCAGACAACATAATTTATCGTGACCATCCAGGGATTATACTGACTTTGCTTTTACTGACTAGATATTCGTTAAATTGTATTAAAGAGTGGAGTATTTGGACTTTTTCACTTTCCTTCGAAATGACCTTATATTTACTTTTAGAAATATAGCCAAAGAAAGCATTTGTATTTTACATCACCTTTATTCACCATTATGAAAGATCACAAGAAAAGGAACAAAAAGAGAACCAAGTCTGCATAGGTGCTTATTTTGTTAAGGAGTTAAGAGGTCTTCTAGAAAGATCATGATTGCATATGGGACTCACTAATAACTTGCCATTTTTTATCGGTAACTGATGAACTGAAAAAAACAATTCTAGTGTTACATCACACAGGAATTTTCTGTAATGGATTTTTCCTAATTGCATAATGTATCTTGATTACTTTTTTGAAAATTGCAGCACTACCACAGAGCCTCCTTCAAGAGACAGTCTCAGGAGACGTGATTCAGAGAAAGTGAAGAAAGTAAGAGATACAGAGCTCCAAACCACCCAGAAGCCAAGCCTGGAGGCAAGGATCAAGCCTGGAAACCTGAAGGGTCCATGAGGCAAGACAAGCCTATTTTATTTTGTTACAACACTTTCTCTAGAATTCTCTGTATTTAAGAAAGAAAGATATACATTGAGGTGTGTATTCCTATGAAGAAGTTTTTTATTCTTTTATTTTAAAATATTTGTTGGTCTCTCTTGAGAACTCATGTAAAGGAAGAGATTTAAGGATACTAAATGCTCCAGTGGGGCACATCGGAACATTACCCAGGCAGACAAAAGGTCTTTCTACTATTTTCTGAGCAGGTGGGCTGTAAGCTAGCCCCAGTCCAGAATGTCCCAGTCCAGGCTGGGATGTGGGCCCATGGGTGGAGCCAATTTGGTGCTGCCCATAGCTGGACAGGGCAGAGTCTGGGGAGCTGAGAACTTGCCCAACCTGCCCTGCTGCAGCACTGATGTGGCAGGAGCTCATGGCCTTAGAGAGCTGCCATGGGGTCCTGATCCATGAGCTGGGTCAGGTGAGCCCCAGGGTGTGGGCAGGGACCATCAGCACCGGTAGTGCCCTCAGGGCCCTGAGAGTTGTTTGGACACATAAATACATTGCTGAATCAGAACATAAACAAGAATACGTTGGTTAAAATAGTAAAAAGGACCATAAGATTCCTTTCATTTTGCTGAACAGCATAGTGAATGATATAATTCCTGTTTGCATTTTTGATTCCCTCTCTGTTAACTAATTCTGTTTATAGAATAATTAGGCAACAGCTTAACTGAAACAGAAACAAAATTCAGTGTATTTCTAAATTTGTAAATTATAATTGGGATGCTTATTAAGTTGCATTTGCACAAATTACACCTCTTTATGTATAAAAGGAAACATAGCTAAAGGATTTAATATTTTAAAACAGCTGTGAGTGATTATGTCAGAGGCAATATGTGCCAGGTAACTGATTATTCATGGGAAAGAGAGTACATTCAAAAGAGTCTTCTTTCAGAAGGATTGAAATTAAGTAGATAATTTAGGTATTTGCACCTTTGAAAAATTCTGAACAATTTCCCCATGTGCTGTGCTCTAAAGGCAAGCAGACTTTAAAGACAAGCAGCCAAAGTTGAGGGTTTGTGGTTGAGAACTCACTGCAGTATGTCCAATCATTATTATTCTTGTCCGCCACAGAACAAATGCAAATGATACAGTTCCAGAAGGAAAGCAATAGACTGTTTAGCAAATATCCTGAGCAGGTTGCTATAAATATTGGTATTAGAATTTTAAATATGAATTCAAGCGGACATCACACTTGGAAATCCTTATGGTATCCTGAAACATTATATTATGCATCCAATTTTGACTGAATGAAAACTGAAGTGCACTAAAGACTTGTCTGTTTTGTTAATGTATTTTCTTGCTGCCTTTTATCATCACAGTAAATTTTAAAAAAATTTTAAAAAAAGGTTGAATTTTTATAGCTGATTGAATGAAGAACATACATGAAGCAAACTGAAAGTTAATGCAATTGGTGAGAGAAACTAAAACAGAACCCAGATCCTCACTAAGAACAAGAGTTGTTAATTTCCCATGGCTAAAATTATAGAACATCTTTAGATCAAGTGCTGGAGGAAAAGTAATACTGAAACAAGCAAAGAAATAGTTATTACAGAAATCATAACCACTAAGTCTAAAATTCACAAATAATTATCTCTACTGTCTAAACACCTTCTGTTGGTCTCCTACTAGATGTTCCACTACTTTCTCTTTGTTTTCCACTGTTTCCACTGGATGACTGCTTGCTCTCTGGTGCTATCTGCCTACAGATTTCATAAATCCATTCATATGGGAGACTTGAATAAAGATGCTATTATTGAACAGTTCTGCACCAGCCATGTAGCTCCCTGCATGTCTTGCACAGAAATGGATTGGGATACTTAAGCAGTGTCAGAGTAGATATGCCTTTTCACCCTTTCCTCCTTCCTCCCTTGTCCATTTCCATGTTGTTTATTGAATATTAATCATACTTTGAAGTTGAAGCAGGGTATGTGTACATTAGTGTTGCAAATTTATATTAGGAATGTGCTTTTTAAGTGAAAGTCCTAATTGTCTCCACTTACCAGGCTTTGATTTATAGCACCAAGTAGCTACAAATTACACAAACTGGATTCCTTCCAGAAGAAAATAAATTGAAAAATGTGCCCCAGAAGCCCACATAAAGTTCTTCAATGACTTATGAACATTCAGTTCTGGGTGTGAAGCCAGAGAAAGTCCAAAGTTAACATGCCTCCCTCCCTGTTCCAAATATATTGTGTGTAAACACTGAGTCCTCTATCAATTTTTTCACCCTATAGTTCTGCTTCTACCACACTATTCTACTTGCCAATATACCATAGTTACAGTAACCTAAATACCTTGATGAAAGGGACAGTTTTCAATATGCTTTTTATTTTGGAACTAAATATATAATACATTATAAATTTTGGAAATATACAATAACTACTGGAAAAAAAGAGCTACCTCATTGTATAAGCAGCTAACTACATTTCACGTGAGCTAACTACATTTCATGTTAGCATAATTTCACTTATGCTACTCAGAAATTACTACACGTTCTTATACAGATGTGCTAAATGTAATAATGTATGCTTCACCAATGCCTGTGTTGACACAGGGAACTTCAATGTATCAGCTGAAGTATCCCTTATAAAACTTTCTTCTTCATGATTGTTGTAATTAAGTTACTGACATTGAAACACTTTGAAAAGATGCCTATTTGATATAAAAGCTGAGGGATCAAATGGGTCAGGATGACTCCTCTTCCAGTAGCTCTTTTTCTTCATTGCCTGGTGGAGGAACCAGAGAGACTGAAAGGGTCCTATCCCTGGAGACATTCAAGGCTGGGCTTGCTGAGGCTGTGAGCAACCTTATCTCGTGTGGTATGTCCCTGCTCACTGCAGGGAAGTTAGACTAGATGGCCTTTGCAGATCTCTTCCAGTTCTATGTGTCTATTTCTGACCCAGATCTATGCATTCCTGAGTTTAGATCCTGAATCCAGTTTTTATCTGTAACTGAGTCGAATCTGGAAGCTTGCCAGTGCCTGCCTGTGAATCTCCCTGGGGGTTTGTTGTAGTTTTGCATATACTTAAATATAGTATCCATTTAATTGTTTCCTTTTTTTACTTAATATTTTATTAAAGTAGCTTAGCTTTTTCCAAACTCATAACCTCTTTCTTGTTTCCTTTGGAGTGAAAGGTGGAGAAAAACATTTGATGTTCAATCACTGCCCAGCTAAGCTGCAATATATGTTAAAATCTGTGACAGATTGCTCCAGATTATGATACGGCATAAAATCTGGAAAAAGACAGTAGTTATAATATGTTCTGTACTGATAAACAGAAAATAGAAAAGAAATATTCAGTAACAGGGCCTAAAATTACTGACACATTTGAACTTCATATTGTAGCTGGACTGTCCTAGGAGTAACAGGAAGTCTGGCTGAGATGAAATGCAACATTATCACCAGCTGATAACACTACTGTTTGTTCCCTGCTGGTGCTGTTACCATATGACAGGTTGTCGTCATTTTAGGGGGCATACTGATGGTCAGAAAAATGTGACAGCTATGGCTCCAAACTCTGAGCATTATAATAAGGTCAAACAGCAGACTTTATATGCAGGTAAGGTTCAGAAGATGATGTGTTAATAATTCCACAGAAAAAAAAACCTTTATTTGAAAAATACTAATGAAAAAAGGCACATTTGAGATGCACAATATAAAATTTCTACATCATTACAAGAGATGCTTTCATCTTTGTTTGACTTCAGCATAATTAAAGGATATTCACCGGATATCCTCCTTTTGGAAATGAAGAAAAATATGCGAAAGGAAATGGGAAGATGCTGTATTCCAGTGGAAGTAGAACAAAGGACAAAGGTGGGCAACTACAGGCTCTTGGGACAGCCTGTAAGAAAACTGATTCTGAAATAGGCATGTAAGATGGCAATATGGAGATACTGGTAGTTCCAACCAAGCATTAATGGTAAACTTTTTGTTCCTGATTTCAGGCTGTGCTTAGATCATAAAAACTCTGGTAATTCTTATAGCAAGTTGTCAATTATTATGTTATTACCCTCAAATTAGCTACCAATTGTGATGTGTGTGATAGTAATTTTTTCAGATGTATTTCCAGATCTAAGAATCTTTTGTCTTCTTTAGACTTCCAAAGGCTGCCTTTTTGGAAAAATAAAACCTAAGTCCTATATGAGTTCTTAAAATCATAATAGCAACTAAGCACCTGTCAGCTACTCTTGTGCTTTCCCCCAGAGAAAGATGAGAGATAGAAGTGAGGGAATAAAAGCAAGAAAAATTTGTGAATTAAAATAAAGATGATAGTTTAGTAACTGAAGGAGCATTAAAAAAAATCCCATGGAATGATGTAAGCATAATCACTCCCTGTCTCTCACCAGCAGACGGTCACTGAGCAATGCCTACTTTGGAAGGACTCCATGCAAGCTTTGTTTTCTATTGTCTCATCAGTTCAGAGACAACATTTGGAGAGAAAACATACATTTGCTTATCTGCCTCATGCACTGAGCAGGTCAACTGGTGAAAATAGGATTATTCACTGTGAGAAACTGCCTCATTGCACAAGTTACAGTCTCACTCTTCTGCAAGAACCTTCGTAAGAAATCAGATCTGAGATACTGGTATGTAGCCTTGCTACCTCAGCACAAACATAAATACTGATATTATGAAGGGTATCCTACTGTTGAATCCTTGCAAATCCATATGTTAGAGAACAGATATAGCAACATTTCAAAAACAGTGAATAAGAAAGGTTTATAATCAATATCATTAATAAATATTTTATTTCAGTGGCCTTCTGTTTGCCATGCACTGGGCCACACCAGCCACTGGATAGCTGACCTTGGTTGCTATATCAGTAAGAATAAGCAAGAGCTTCTCTTCATACCATCCCTTGGCATCTGTTCTGTTTTACCTCAACAGGTAATACAGAACACTGTTAAAAGTAGTCATATGATATAATTTTATCAAATGGTTACTTTTAAGTAAGAGAAAGAAAGTCAGACCTATTTCTTTTGACAAGTCTGGTTTAGATAGGTAAAGTGTCCTTCTGGCTAGAGGACAATGTTCACAGGTATTTGGTAACACAAGAGTTTTTCCAAAGGAGATCTTCAATTTACTGTCTCTGCAGGAGGCAGCTGAAAGAACAGTGGAGTTGATACAGCAGATGCAGCTAATAGCTTGCTTTCAAACATTTGACTTCTTTGTTAATTTTGCATGGTTAAATTTAGCTGGGAAGCAAAAATATAGCAAGGGCCAACCACTACATTTTCAAGACGCTTCTTCCATGAATCAAAACTGGAATAGTTTTCTTCTTTAGTAAGGCATCATATGAATAAAATATTTAGCAGCTGTTACTGAAACAGAGTGCTTAATTACAAGCAAATGAGAAATATCACTCTTCTGCCCATATATTTCTGCCTAGCTAATCTTTTAGATTGATCATTGATCCAGTCTTTTCTGTCTGCACAAAGCCTGGAAAAGCACACACGTCAGGGAAAAAGAAAAAGATCCAAAACGCACTTCTCCGCCTTCATGTTGACTTCCTTCATGATGCACTTTCCAACAATTGCTATATTTTCCTTGTCACCTAGATGAACTGATACTTGGACAAGTTTATTCTTCTCTGGGTAAAAAACTGGCTGGATGACTGGGCCCAAAAACTTGTGGCAAATGGAGTTAAATCCAGCTGGCAGCTAGTCACAAGTTGTGTTTCCCAGGGATCAGTATCAGGGTCAATTCTGTTCAATTATTTTATCAGCGATCTGGATGAGGGGACTGAGTACACCAGCCATAAGTTTGGAGACAGGAACAAGTGGGATGGGAGTGTGGATCTGCTTGAAGATAGGAAGGATCTACAGAGGGATCTGGACAGGTTGGATCAGTGGTCCATGATCAATGTTAAGTTCAGCAAGGCTAAGTGCTGTGCTTCAGTTGCAACAACACTATGCAACCCTCCAGGAATGGGGAAGATTGGCTGACCAGTGGAATATGAGCTGGTAGTGTGTCCAGGTGTTTTGACAGAGTAACAGAAATAGAAATGTTAAAAACAACCAAGTGAGAGAAAATACCACATAAACAAGTAAACCATATTTAAAAATATTTGTTTTTCAAAACTTAGTGCCTAAACAAAGTGTTCTGAGCATAGCAATTAAAATTTTCTAAAATTGAGATTACTTTCATAATAGAAAACTAATTGCATAATTCTTTGTACATAATAAACTGTAAGAAATGGAAGTAATCTACAAGCAAAATGCATCTGTAGATTACTTTTCTTTAAGTATTTTACTTACTACAAGTAAAAGCAATGCAATATATTAAAAGAAATTAAAAATAAAATGTGAAATTAAAGATCCTGTTATGACTCTGATAGTCTGTTAAAACAGAATGCTAATGACACAACATTGCTCGGTAGAGGTATTTAATTTCAATATAGAAACAAAGAAACAGCTTAAAAACTCAAGTTGTGAAGACACTGAAGTAAATAATTAAGATTTTAAGTGGCTTAACAACATACAAGTTCAACAATACAGCCAAGTATAAAATTACATGAATCTGTGACTAATCAGTTTTAATACAATTCTTAAACCTACCATAAAAAGAAGTACAAATGTATCCTTATGAAGGGATGATAAACCTTTCAAAACATTAAACTTTATAGCAAATAATTTTGCTAACTACATTACCTCCGCCTCCATCATTCTAAGAGTAGTTACCTTGCTTTATCTGCTTGAGCAGTATCTGCTTTTAAGAAAAAAGACACATAAAGTGTATGAAATTCGATATTCAGTAGAAGATTAACTACTGCTGCTTCATTCTGAAGTTCAGCTTTGTATGAGAGACAGATCACTTTTTCAATATGTAGGCTCAAGTTTTCATCACATAAATATTTCAGCAAAAATCTGAACTCACAGAAACAGTTTCCATTTGCTGAACTACTCAAATAGAGATATCTCTTTTGTCATGTCAGCAAGATAAAGTCTTGTATTCCTGCTATATTTATCTTTAGATCTCTTTATGTGACTCCTGTAACCATGACAGGATATGTTTTAAAGACTGTTGCCTACTCATTGAAATGACTAACCTCCTTTTGTAAACAAGCACTTCACAGACTGCTTTGTTTACCCTCTCTTCTGTCACGAATATATGCTTGATACCTCTAATGTACAATATAGGATTTTACAACTTTTTTGCACGTACCAGGAAACCGTGGAAAAATAACACTAAAAGCAGCAACATAATCTGCTAAGTATTGTAAGTTTTTATTAAAAATAGACTTATATTACACAGGTCAATTATCAGATTGCTTGTTGGGGTTTTTTTCCCTCTAATATGCTTAGTACGTGCATACCAACAGGATGAAAAGGGAAAAACCTGCAAATTCCTTGTTTCCACAGAAGAATCTAGAAGAATTTTTTTTCTTTGGAAAATATGACTAAGTGGAAAAAGGGCCGAAGTTCCTATCAAAAATTTTATGATCAGGCAAGATATAAAATGAGAATTATTCATTGGTGAACCTCTTGTGTCTTTTCCTTTGAACTCTAAATAGAAAAGAAATTCTTTTTGTCCACATACATCAAAAATGTACATGGTCAGAGTGGCTATCTCCTACTTTGTCATGTTGGCATTTCTTCTACTTTTCTTTCCATCTTCAGCTCTACCATCTCTAAACATAACTTCTTCTTTAGCAAAAGACAGAAATGCCACATATATTTTCTTTTCACCTAGCAAGTGACATTAAAATCAAAGTTACAGATCTATTTTTGGATTTGCCTGGCCCTGACTACTCAAGTGCATTTATGACTTTTTGTTTCTAAGACTTAAAATGAACATATCAGAAATCTGCTGAAATTTTTTTTAATGTAGTGCACAAGATTGCAGGAAAGAAACCTGACATTTTTATGAAACATATGTATATAGGTATTTATACATATATATGCTTGTCAGACAGCATGATAAAGTGAAAATTGATTTAATAGTGATGGGCTTACTTCTTTTAGTCTAATTGATGAGATGGGGTTACTGCAGAATGTATTCAAAGGACTGTTCCATTGAAGCACTATCTGTTCATTCAGATAAAGAATTGAGGAAGACAACCATTTATCCTTGAAGCAGATTGCTATTTGCATTTCCTGTATTTCTTCTTTAGAAATCATAGCAATTTAAATCTAATGATGAAAACAAGCATCTTAAAACACAGTCACAAAGTTGAACAAATAATTGGTAGGTTAAGAATAGTAATGAAGGGACATTCAGAAACAAATATAAACAAAAAAATCAGTAACAAGCAAAAATTGTTAGAATTAAATGCTAGAATTGGTAATTAAAGCTTTGAGGCAAATACAGGAAATGTTTTGAGATAGGTTTTTGTATACATACTACCAAAAAATGCACAGAGCTATTAGACTGCAAAATAGATTACTTAGGTAATTATTTATAATAAATATTAGAGTATTTAAATAATACAAAAATATTTAAAAAATAAGAATTTTGTTTGGTTAGATGTAAGCTTTGGAGAAGGAGAAATTCAAAGTTACTCTTCCTTAGCAACCAAAACCAAACTTAGCTTTTTATTTACCCAACAGAAAAAAATTTTAAAGCACACAGACTCTGCTTCCTGTGGTTGGGGTAGGCCAGTTTTTCAGTAAAAGTCTGTTCTGCTTGTTACTCAGAATAAATAGATTAAACTATAGGAATTAGTGCAACTCAGAGATAAGCAATTCTTAAGCTTTGTATTTTGTTCAGCTTTGAAAAGGCTAAGTACTATGAGCTCGTAATTGGCATGACTCAAGAGTTTTCAATATTACTCAGGTAAAACCTCATTCAAGAATGAAGTTTACTAAAATAGAGTACATCAAATTAAGAAGTACTTTAAGCTGTGAATCACATCTTTATAATTGTGTTTTTGCAGTTTGTGAGCACTATAGACTTTCTTAGAGTAAAGCAAAGTTAATGACAGTAGCATGTTCTACATGACGAATAAATACAGAGTAATAAAAGCACTAATTTTCTGCATACAGCATGATTCTTGTTTAATGCAAAAGATTGTATGGAATTACGTTCATAACATTAAAGATGTAAGAAAATACTGTTCACAGATCATAGGGTACAACCCATTTGTTAAACTATGAATTAAAAAACCTGGTAATACTGATTCAAGTATGAATTCACATAGTAAACATAAGGTCACATGTTTATGTCATTAAAGTGGACATAACTCTGTATTTGGATGAACTTACGAGGCTGTACTTATCTGCTCTGTGTTGCTAGTGGTCTAATCTCAGAGGTATGGAAAACTAAAACTACAGCCCTGTTTTGTTTGCTGGACTTTGAAATCTACTTGCAGGCAAATTAGCACTACTTTGGGCTTATAATCAGCAAATGCATTTATGATTATTTATGGATTCACATTTTTAACTTTAGTTAGCTCTGAAAGCTGACTCATCTTTCATTAATATTATTATTTAGGAACACTCACTAGTTAAAACCCTTACAAGCACTGTATGCATAAATTTTTATATTGTACAGCGCAATATTTCCACCATGTGATTCATAAATGAACTCCCAGGCCCTAATAACAAAATGTACAAAAGAATCATTCTGCAGTCCTAGTCTTAACTTTAAGCTTCAAATGGGGACTTAACATTACATTTAGAGTGAGGTGTTTTTGGGATTATTTCTGTTGTTTCGTTTTGGGTTTGCGTTAGGAGAAGGAAGTTATTGGCAACATGTGGACCATTAATTCCTCCATAAATTGAGGTGAGCTCTAAATAGAAGGCTATCACTTGAAAAACACATTTTACTGCTCAGCAAAGCAAACATCCTACAGAAACTGGAGGCTACTGCACCTTTGAAAACAACTATTAAATTTTCTGGATACCAGTAAGAGAATTTACTAGAGTAATTAAAACAAATTCAGACCACAAAATTTATATCTTAGGACTGTCTCTTTAACTGACAAGGAGCCCTCGTGAAGATTTGTATAAGACTTAGCTACGGTATCCTACCATAACACACTGTGTGACTCGTTGGACATCCCTGTCTCTTTTCCAGTTCTGAAAAAAGTACACTCACTGCACTGATAAACATAGCTGCCTTTCATAAAAAACAGTAATTATGCTTAACCATACATCTCTAGTAAATTATTTATTTATCCTTACATGTTGATCCCTGCTACTCACAGCAGTACAAATATTTAACATAACTTTATTTATGCAACTTCTTCCAAGGAATTGTCACCATCCACCTTGGTTCTACATAACTGTTATAGGAAATTAATTTTAAACCAAGCTATTTCTGACTACTGCTCTCTTTTATCAAATATTTGGTGACATAATAAATAAAAATCAAAGCAGAAGATTACTGTTTCCTTAATTTTCACACTCAAAATTTCAGAAGCAACACTTGAATATTATTAAGAATTGCTTCTACCTCAACTTCTCACAAACCATACATTTTCATTGTAGTCATGAAAATGGTCAGTTATGTGGAGCAGCATTTCAATGCAGAGGTTAGTATCAAATAACAGTAGGGCCACGATTAATAAAGTAATAAATGAATCTATTGCCAAGGCATCAACCAAGTCTTGAAGCTTAGGGAAGTAGAGTCAGCAATAAGAACTTTGGATAGAAGGCCAATCTGAGCATTCTGAATGGCCTCACATTTCCAGGCACCCATAGGATTACGTTGTTCTGGCTTCAGTGGAATCAAAGACAGCAGTGTATTTACTCAAAATCTCTAGCAACTCAGCTATATTTTTTCAGCATTAGTTTTTAAACAAAGCTAATTTTGCAAAACCTGTCTATAAGGAATAGATCCATGAGAATCTGCATCTATCACACTGACAGTGTTTATTTTGGATGTTTCATTTTTAAAGAAAAAAAAAAAAGTCTGAAAACAAACTGTTACCACAGAAACAAGCTTTTGGCTACCAGAGGCTTTTTTCTCACACAACTTTTCCTTGAAGACAAAGACATAGACAACGTATGTTTAGTAAAAAGTCTCAATCCTAAAATGAAGAAATCTCAAATTTTTACCAGGCATAAACTGTGCTATTATATACTGTGTATTTAGGAGCTGTAAATTAATAAGTCACTTTGAAATAATATTATCCGCATAATTTTTATTCCCAGGGATAAGTTTAAAAGAGAAAATTTGGTTCAAGATTGAAGGTTACTTGCAGTAAGGTATACCTGCCACCAAGTTACACTGTAGCTGGATCTTACCACTATCCAGGAGTAACTGTCATTTTAATAGATTTCTCCAATATATACCACAAAAAAAAAATGGTTAAGCTAAGTTAGAGCAGGACACAACCATATTGATACTTAATGTTTTATTAGTTTTTTTGAAAACCTTTTTCAGTGTAGTGATTTGCAAGTTTGCATTCTTTCAAAGGTTTGTTGAACTAGTGCTGAGAAAAATCCTATTACGCAAAACTAAATACTGATGTGGTTGTCATGCTGATTAGTCTGAGCAAAATAAGGTAATTAATCACTCAAATATACCACAATAAGGTGTTACATTTACAGGTGATCCAAGACACTAGCAGTGAGTATCATTAATCAGAGTATCTATACAACAAAGACCACCATTTCTGATCTTCTGGCATATCTTTAACTGTAACAGGTTGTAGAGAAAAAAGCGAATGTGACAGGATTGCATTTTCTTTTTCACCTTAGGATGTATCATCATGGTGAGGGTACAGAATCTGAGATCTCTGGCTGAGTTTAACAGTTGACTTCCTCATGCTTTTGTAGACTTGCTTTGTGAGAGATTCCTGGGCCACATAGGACAGTTTTATTCCTATGTTAGAATCAAATTCTCTCCTGCAGCAAGACCTGTGCTGCAGGAGCTAAATTTGCGAAACCCTTCCCTGCCGTGGAATCCTCATACTCTACAGAAATGGGATAGCAACCATTTCTGGTCCATGGCCTACTTTATCTTCATCAGAGCTTCCTCAGCTGAAGGAAATCCTGAGAATTTATGAATGGCAAAAACATCTAACATGAGGGAGTCATGTTGCATATAATATATCTATGATTTTTATTATTAAACTTGAAAGTTTCCATTCCGTAGATGCACTGTTTTCCAAATGAAAAGATTCACATTGCTCCTCACAGAGTTCCTCCTATCTACATCTATAAAACCATGTTTTTCACTTTCAAATGCATACAAAACATTCCCAGAAAGTTTACTAAAATTATGATGTACAACCCAATTGTACACCTGTTTTTGCAAAGCTGACTTTTGGAAGACAATCCACTGGAGCACTGTGTGCTGTTATTTTCACTCCTGTCGTGGCAGAATTTTTTAGTTACTTTTAAAACTATTTCTTACACACAAGAGTAAGACTCCTATCAATTCCCTTCTATACAAATCAGGACTTCAGAATATGTGAATTTGTAATCTTACAATCTTACATCAGTTAAGTTTTAGTCTTTTCTAATCCTCTTTTGTACAAGATAAAATTGTCTGTTCCAGTCAAGCTTGCAGCATCATAGAAAGTTTAACTTATTTTCTGCCTTTGGCTTGTATCTTTTCCAACCTGCAATTGATCTTAACAATTCATATTTTTTAAACATCCATTTAATGAAGAGATTTCACTTGTCTTTAATATTTAGGAAGTCCCAAGTAAGTTTCCAATTTTAAATTGTACTACACTTGTAAAAACAAAGAGTTAAAGCAAGAATTGAACAGCTGTAAAGAGCAGCTCTTACAAGGCTTCATCCACTTCAGGACACTGAACTTCAGGACTTACATTGCTAAAATCTACTGTAATTTCATTTAGCTTTAAAATCTGAAATTTTTTTCCCCTGAGTAATATTTTTTAAATAACTGTTATTCTGTGCAGCTAAGGTGTGCATAGACGTGTGTACAGAATTAACTTACCACACTTGTATGTGAATATTGAGAAGCACACATTGTACAAACAGAGCTGTGGACACCTGGACTTTAAAAATACCTAGTTTTTGTGGTGGAGCAGCAATAAGATAGACTAATTATGATTTTTTTTAAAAACAGTTTGGAGGGGAGACAGTTGAAATAGTTGACTAGACATATTGAGATTTATACTTCTGTCCAAATACACCAGCTATCTTAAGAACTGCACTGTTTTTAAAAAGTTGATGTAGTCAAAATTTTGTACTGCTCATGATCAGTTAAAACAATAAAATACACTCTATATTCACAGTCCCAAGTTTATAATAATGAACTATTTCAAGTGATATCATGAAGGCTGAATTCAGTGAATGCCATGCCTGAATAATCAAATAGAAATATTTGTTCTTTGACATATTCCAGCTTGATGTGAATAAAGTTGATTTATTTCTGTTCCATGCACCATCTGCAATAGCACTCATCCTTCTACAAGCCTATTAATCAATCTTCTTTCCCTTTCCTCAGTCTTAAGTATCAATGAAACAAAGATTAATTCAGAAGTCACTCTAAATCTGGTACTACGTTCTATCAACTATCACATTACACTTTGCTGAGATTTATTCTCTTGCTGTGAGATACATTTCTTATTAACTGGCAGTTTCATTTTTCATGTTAGAAAATTTTTTCTAGAAGAAAACAAACCAAACATATTGGGAATTCCTTTCTTGGGTCTGATGCATTGTTTTTCTTCACCTGATGTTAGTTATGCCATTATAGTCTTTGCATGGGATTTCTTCATCACCATCATCTATTGAAAAAGTGATAAAGACTCCTAACTGAGATACTATATATTTCATGCACCTGCACCGAAGCTTCAGTTTAATAATTAAGAAACTTGGATTTATCAGTTACAGAATTATTATTAGCTTAAAAAGTTGTTAATAAAATGAAAAGATAGACATAAACCTCTGACTTTGAACCTGTCTGCATCTTCCCATTGCTTTAGAACAGACATTCAGATGTTAAGAAGAAAAAACAAAATTGCTTTTTATTATCTTACTATAAATTACTAAAACCAGACTGCCCACCATTTTGCACTCCTTAACTATCACAATGAAAATACATTTGAAGCAAAAGTGAATTAGTACCAGCAGACAAGAGATTTATTTTTGTATGAATGTATATAATCCCCACAATGTGTTTTATTTTAAAGAAAAAACAGAAACACACCAGATGGACCTGAAAGTCCCCAGACACCTCTCAAGGCATAAAACAAAGCATAGATTCATACTTAGAAAGTTATGTGTGTTTATTTGCTAATTTATCAGGCAGATATTTTACATCAAACAAACACCCAATCCACACCTGTCCTTTCAGAGAACTACACTCCCTGCTAGCCAGGTCACTGAACACAGCCTTATTTACAGAAGCAAAGAGAGGTGAAGGGGCTCAATGTCTGGATGGGGAGGAGTGATGAGTGATGTCCCTCAGGGATCCATGCTCGGAGTTGAGCTGTTTAATATCTTCATCAATGATATAGATATTGCAGATGGCACCAAACTGAGTGGTGTCGCTGACATACCAGAGGGATGGGATGTCATCCAGAAGGACCTGGTCAGGCTGGAGAGGTGGGCTTGTGCAAACTTCATGAACTTCGACAAGGACAAGTGCAGGGTGCTCCACCTCAGTCAGTGTGATTCTCATTATCAGAACAGAATGGAGGAGGGCAGCTCTGTGGAAAAGAACTTGGGGATACTGGTTGATGAAAAGCTAAACATGAGCCAACAATGTACTCTAACAGCCCAGAAAGCCAACCATATGTTGGGCTGCATCTGCAAAGCCATTGCCAGCAGGTCAAGAGTGGTGATTCTGCACTTTTACTCTGTTCCATGTCCAGCTATGGTTCCCTCAGGACAAGAAGGACATGAGCCTGTTGTAGAGGGTACAGAGGAGGGCCACTGAGATGATCCAAGGGCTGGAGCAATTCTGCTACGAGAACAGGAAGGGAGAGCTGGGGTTGTTGAGCCTAGAGAACAGAAGGCTCCGGGGAGACCTCATAGTGGCCTTCTGAAGGGGCTACAGCAAAGGTGGGGATGGACTGTTTATCAGAGCACGTAGTGATAGGATGAAGGACAATAGTTTTAAACTAGAGCAGGGTAGGTTTAGCTTAGATGTTAGAAAGAAATCCTTTATCGCAATGGTAGTGAGGCACTGGCACAGGCTGCTCAGAGAAGGGGTGGAGACCCCATCCCTGGAGACATTCAAGGCCAGGCTTGCTGAAGCTCTGAGCAAGCTGATCTAGTGCAGGATGTCCCTGCTCACTGCAGGGAGATGGACTGGATTGCCTTTGATGGTCCCCTCCAAATCAGTGAATTCAAAGATTCTATGAAAATACTCCAGAACACCAAGTAATAACCACATCCCCATAGCAAAGTATATTTTAAATATAAAAGCAAATGGATAAAACTCCCTCTTTAGATAAATTTGAAATACTCTTAAAACACCTGTGAGATATACTTTAACTATTGCAGCAACTTTCTGTCTTTTCAAGCATCAAAAGAGAAATCTCCAAAAAACCACTCAACTCAGTATCATCTATCAGGAGATTAATCAAGAGCTTCAGCTCTTCTCAAAGAACTGAAACCCTGATATAACCATGATCTTCTAAGTTTTACAGGCACATATCCAACTTTCCACATCTAACTGCTTCTCCTGCTGAACGCTGATTTCCTCCCTCCCGCCACCAGCTAGGGAGTGTAATCATTGTGCTACATCATGTTTTCCTGTCAGGATTATCTCGATCTTTATGAATTAGACTGTAGTTACTATTAATCAGAGTTAGTTTAAAATCTATTTTTAAGCACTGCATTCATGTTTTACTTGGGTATTTTCCTCATTCCCTTTATTTGAAATTCTAATGATGCTGTTCTGGATGTTCTCTGATATTGATGAATTTAAATTGTGCAGCCTGGAAATTTGCCCTTTACACAGCTCTAAACCAGTATACTCAAGATCAAAACCACAAAAACACAAAACACAAAAAATCATGATTACATTCTGCAGTCAAAAATCATGCTTCAAATTTGCTGATTCCACTTGTGTGTATTTGCTTTATTTTTTGGCTTAAATCCACACAGGTTACTTACCAGACTTATTTTACTGTAGCTCTGGCAGCAGGGAAACTGACAAGAAAAACAAAAGCATTTCAGGGTCAGCAGAGGCATAAATACATAGAACTCAGTTTCATGGCTCCAAAAGCAAGCTGTCAAAATATATTCAGCCTGGAGGACAACTAATAGCAAAAACAGTTGGAGATGCGACTATTACCTTCTGTTCTTACCCATAGGCACCAAAGAGATTCATATTTCATTGTTCCAGAGAAGGAAAAAAAAGAAGTGTTAAAGATAAGGAAGAGCAATCTGGGACTTTCTTTGATGCTTCTCATCTCAGAAATAACAAGACATGAAAAGCAAAATCCAATTATATATGGCCAGCATGTGATGACCATGGCACAATGAACTGACCAGCAAAAAGAAGAGAAAACTTGTACTTTTTTAAGTAGATACGGCATGCATGAAATGCAGCTTGTGTCTTTTTGTTTCATATAGATTCTGTTCCACAGCTATTTGTGTGAATATATATAATACCCACAATGCACATTAGTGCATCTAGAGATGAAAGATATACAGCTGGTTCAGGTACTAATTCCTGAATATTTGTCTCAGGATACATTCAAAATGTATACTTTATTTCATGAAAATTTTATTCTTAACTGAACATTCCCTTTCAGAGAATGCAGCAGAAAGATACACATTGCTGCAAGAAGTTCTCTATGCAGATCAAAGTAAAACTGGGATTTTTACCCTTATTTGATTACTAGTAAACAAACACATCCCCCGACCCCCACGATGTTACGATGTTTTTAATGGCTTCACTGAAAACTTGAACCAATGTGATCAGGTAGTTGTCTCTTCCTGAACTGGTTTTTATCAGATTTTGGGGGTTTTATTTATTAGGTAGTTCTCCTTGTAAATTACATAACACTGCTCCTATTCCTTGAGGAGAAATGTTTTGAATGTGAGATTAAGGGCTATGGAATCCACAAGAGAAAAAATATACACATAAGATTTCTTATCTCTATTTTCCAATTATAAATACATTTTCACATTATGCAAATTCACTTTAAAGCAATGAAATTTTAATCCACTGTTATTTGCAGTAACCATTCACCAATTTTTGCTACTCTATATGCTGTAAACAGTAATTCCAAAATATGTATATCCCTGCTATTTTTAAATCTACCATTGTGTTTTCCCTGAAAGCCCTCAAGATTTAGTTTTCAGGGTTTACTTCTCACAAACATTAAGTTCTACAGACTGTTGAAATCATATGGAATGGGACACTTTCTGCTACTTTGTAACACAATTTTAAAAATCTGAGTGTCATGAGCTATCGTTCAACTACAGGACCCATTTTTCTTTTTCTCCTAGTCACAGTGGACAGATTGTATAAGGATTTAAACAGTTAAGCTTGAAAATAGGATGCCTTGTGATATTTTTCAAATTATATTGACATATAAGTTTTTCTAAGTTACTTTAAAAACTCCACATTTTTGCCTATTCCTGTTTTTGTGCGTGACCTTGATCATTGGTGTCTCATATTCCCACTCTTTAAGGTGTATGTAATAATATAATACTCCCATCTCAATTTGGATCATCAGCACGAAATCAGGGGCTACTTCATTGGCAGTGGCTTCACCAGGCATACATGCTGTCATAGAATGAGTGAGTCCAAGTCCCATGCACAGTACAGTAATTTTATCCTTTAATTACAAAGTGCTAAAGGCAAAGCGAGAAAATTAGAGAAGGGTGTTTACAGTACGTATTTGTGTATGAATAATACACTGTTTTGCATTCCTGCCTGAGGACGTTAAGGAAGTCAAATGTATTTCAGATTTACATGTTTCAAAATTGCAGTTGCAGGTAAAAAAAAAAACCTTCATTTAATTTGTGCTTCGATTTAACTATAAAAATAGCACAGTTGATCTATCCCAATAATAAGTTCATGGTTTTATCCCTTAAATCACAATAACTTATGCTTTCTCTTATAAAAAGACAGAAATTTTCGGTCATGAGCATGTTATTTCTTGGGAAGCAATGTATAACATTTTAATCCATCTTTACACTACTGAGTTATGCATCAGAAAAAAACATACAATACAACTCAGTAGTTTTCACTTCTGCAGAAAGAAGTGTGCCTGAGGTGTATTTAAAGTCCACGTGGAATTTAGAGATTTTTTTTCCCACAGATATCATGGAGATTGACTGGTTTTAAACCAGTTAAAAAACACATAACCGCTTGGCTTATAGAAACATAAAAAGGTCAACAAAAGCTTTTCTACACCCCTTTTGTTCCGCAACTCAGTCCATCATTCTCTACAAAGAATTTATTCCTTCAGCAGCTGTTTTGCAAAAGTATCTCACAAAACTAAAGAAAAAACACAAGACAAACAAAAGCATTAAAATCAAGTAGAGGTTGAAGACATACCAGTTTAAAGAATAGAATGATTTGATTAGTTAAAACACACATATGAAACTTAAAATGACCCAAACTGTTAAAGATTTTAAAATTACCAAAAGTAGAAAAGCAATAAAATGCATGCAATCACAGTATAATGCAAATTTATTAGCACAATTTAAGCATTAATAAATATTTTAAAATATTGAATATATTGTTATATAATAGTAAATAAAAATAAAAATTAAATATATTAGTAAAAAATATTAAAATACTTCCTTAAAATAATGATCCTTAACTGCATAAGGATTTTGAGGATTCTGAAACATATCACTGGAAACAGCTCAAATTTTCAAAATAAATACAAGTAAAAATTTTACTATCTTTTTTTTTTGAGCACAGAGCTCAAACAAAACTCAGTGAATTTGTGTTTTCTGGTATTTCCAGAAGTGGAGTTTCTGAAGCATTCTGTTGCATATTATGTCTCATAAAAGATACTTGCATGACCTAATAGAAATGTATAAAATCTGCTTCCTTGTGTGAAAGCCACAAACCTCTGGCGGAAGATGTCTGCTGTTTGAGATCCTGAGCTCCAGGGTCAGCAGGCCATTTTAAGAGTACAACTGGAAAACATTCAAAATACTCTGAGAAGCGTCTGCTTAAAATTTTATTTTATTAGAAGATTACATATTTCACTGGATGCAATTTCTTTATCTCAAATAACTTCGTATATGCCTCATAGAATATGATAGTAGAAGCAAGACATCCAGAATAGAGAAAAAGTGGCTCCAGCAGTGAGACAATAGTCAACGAAGTGTGTAATTACACAAGAAGAGAAATGGACACAACATTTTAAAATTCCTCCACTCTGCTGTCCATTCATATTTCAGTTTAACAGCTCTGGTCTCTGCATCCCAACAGTTGAGGTAGGTATGAATGTACATATAACATTTTCACCTGGATGTCAGCTGTCCAGCATAGCCAGAAGCCCTCTGGCTGACCTTTCCTGGAGCATTCAGCATGCTGGATCAAGGGCCAGGCTGCTCCAGGGATTGCATGGTCTCACTGACATCACTTATGTCTTCTCCATCACCATCACACAGCTGCTGTGAAAGAAGTGCAGGACTGACCATGTCACCAGCCACAGCAGTGGATTCATCATGCTTTTTCTAACAGCCTGAAGCAATGCTGGACTTAAATGGAGAAAATGGCACAAGTTCAAGAGCAAAAAAAATATTGCTTTGACTGAACTGACCAAAATCCATAAAGGGCATTTAGTCAATGAGTAAGGTTATTACACTTCAAGCATCTCTTATTCTGTAAAGGGTAGTTCTCCATGGCTTTGCCTTAGAGTTTATTTTAAGCTTCTCATAAAGATCAAATAAAGTTTGTTTGTCAAATCCCTATGTACGAAAGCCTGCTCCTATATTAGACCTAAAGGTGAAAGTGTGCTAATCTCTCTAAATTCTGTTAGAAAGATAAAACCCAAATGTTCTCTACTGTCTCTAGAGTTGAGCAACAGCAACAGCGTTTGCCACTCTCTTAAGGCCTTGACCTTAAGAAGTGAAATATATCTAATGAATACACCATTGTATGCTCACGTCATCTGAAAACACAGCCCTTTCTAACTCTGGCATCCTCAATGAAAATTCATAAATATTGATATACACCTCTGACATATTTTTTTTTTCTTTAAAGTGGAAATTCATTTGTGCTTTTCTCTGCATGGATGTGGAATTTGGAAAATGAAGCAAAGTATCTGTGCTCAAGTAGCAATTAAGACTGGCTCTTGTGGGATCCAGGAGGGTGAAGAATGGCCCAGCCATCACAGGCTGCATAAACAACAAGATTTACTTGGGGAGCCAAGGCAGCCTTGCTTTTCATCAAGCAAGGACAGTAACATCAAGATAACAGAGGCTGTGTAGCTCTTTGTTTCCTCCAGAGCCCACCAGGCCTGATAATTGATCTTTGTCTCATTACCTGTGAAATGCATATTAAAGTTGACAACCCAGTACATGCTGATGGAGATTTTAGTGATTGTGCTAAACATATAGTACATGTCACCCAGGGGAGGAAAACCTTGTAACTTTGGGGATAAAAGGGCAGAGAAAATGACTGTTAAATAGCAGAGAAGAAATATCACACCTGACAGACCAGTCAACCAGGCTGCATTCTTTTCCTCCACTGCAGGCAGTGACGCCCTTCAGCGTAACCACTGTGTCTTCCACCCCCTGAATATTACACCAGTTTGTTGTTGTTGCTGTTGTTCAGTGGCCTACAATCGCCATATAAACTGAACTATAAAATTTCCAGCTGGGCACATTAAAACAGGGTGAAGTGGGAGCACCAGTATCTGAGCTACTGATCCTCTGTTGTGTCAATCTAAACTAACTTGTGCTGAAGAAACAGTCAAAAGTGCACAGACACATCTGATTCTTCTAATTGTCTGTGCAGTCCTAAAGAGCACAAGTGCACACCACAGTTTGTACACTGCCATGACGTTTGAAATCCTCTCTACCTTCATATAGGAAACACCAGACTAAACCCATAATTTTCCTGTAGTGTACACATGTACTTCTGAGAGCAAGAGATTTTGTTCCTTTTTTGTTATGTTTCAATAGCAGACCAGATTGGTTCACAGATCATATTTCTAGACAGGGTGACAATGATATATATTGCATAAGTTGCCCCTGAACTAGAACTGTCTGACCCAGGTGCTACTGCAGCAAGTAGGTTTTCTACCCACTCCACAGTCCAACCAGCATTTTCTACTGTGTGAGGAAAAGACAAATACATGTAGGAGAGAAGAAAAATCTCCAGAAAAAAAATGTATCAATAAAAAAATGTAGCAAGGTTTGTGAGGAGATACTGTGCTATGAAGTTTTATATCCCATATTATAGTGCTATAACACTATTACTACTTTAAACTCTACCATTTTTCATACTCTTATATGGAAGAAAAGCATGAGAACTGCAGAATATTTTTTTCTTTTTTAGTTGTGGCAGAACCAACATTGTTATGGTCTCATATTAATGACATTTGGAAGAACAGAAGTAGATGAATCTAAAAAGGTTTAATGGGCTATTTCAGTAAGAGTGTTCACTATTGATATGACTCAAATAATTTTCTTCTTACCTTCCTTCACCAAAAGGACATTATATTTAAAGGCATGTTATTGATTCATAACAAAAATAAGCATGATTTTGCACATAAATAAATGTTGAAAATTAATTATTTAAAAAAATATATATAATATTAGAATCATAGAATCATAGAATAGTTTGGGTTGGAAGGGACCTCAAAGATCATCTAGTTCCAACCCCACTGCCATAGGCAGGGACACCTCCCACTAGACCAGGCTGCCCAGTGCCTTGTCCAGCCTGGTCTTGAACACCTCCAGAGAGGGGGCACCC
>VZTY01035462.1:202374-218774 GCA_013400935.1 Turnix velox | reverse complement strand
TGCTGAGAGTGCACTCGATCCCACTGTCCATATCTCCTACGAAGATGTTAAATAGCACTGGTCCCAGTACTGATCCTTGAGGAGCACCACTCGTCACTAGTTTCCACTTGGACAATGAGCCATTGACTGCAACTCCTTATCCAGCGAGTGGTCCATCCGTCAAACCCATTCTTTTCCAGTTTGGTGACCAGGATGTCATGTGGGACAGTGTCAAATGCCTTGCACAAGTCCAGGTAGATGATGTCAGTTGCCCTTCCTTTGTCCACCAATGATGTTACTCCATAGAAGGCCACCAAATTGGTCAGGCATGATTTGCCCCTGGTGAAGCCATGTTGGTTGCCTCCAATCACATCTGTGTCACCCTCCATGTGTTTTTGCAACCTTTTTAGGAGGATCTGCTCCATGACTTTGCCAGACACAGAGGTGAGACTGACTGGCCTGTAGTTTCTTCTTTCTTTATATTAGTATAAAGATAAAATAACAACCTTAACTCTCTGTCTACATTGTGACTATTATGTTACAAGATGAATTCTAAAAACTGCTTTTCAAAGTGGTTGAAAGACTGGTCTAGTGCAAAATAAAAGAAAAAAACCCCTGTGATTTTAAACAACATGTTTGGATTAAGCTACAGATTTTTAAATAAAACAAATATTCAGAGAATTTCAGGTTGAACTGCTTAGATAGTAGACTAATACTCAGATTGCAAATCATATAGACAGACATTTTTTCAGCCATTTTTCTGGTCATAAAGTCAACTATTTTCAAAAAAGACTGCTGACTTCTGGATTTCCTATCTGAGTTCTCTTCTGGGGCCATGATCCCTTCCTAAAGAACTTCTCTTTAACCCTGCCACAAACTGACACAATTATTAGCCATTTACAAGCATTTCAGTTTGGAAACACTGCAGCCTTTTAAGAATCAGAGGGATTTTCTTAGCAATGCAGTTCTGCTTACATTGACAATAGCTGATAGACAAAACAGGATCAAGAGGCTTTATAAAATCTAAACAACAAACAGAATCATTATGAAAGATCTCCCAAAATATTGTTATTTCAGATAAGTATTGAAAGTAAAATTCCTGTACCTAGCAATTACTGAAGAAGGAGTCTGTTTCCCAGCTTTCTCTGTGAAAGATTTCAAGAATTGTTATAAAATCAATGCCGTATGCAGGTACCACAAATATAAAATAGCTTCTGGAATTTTGCAAATTTCCATATTAATAGGGTTGAAACAGTTGTCTGTGAATAGTAATAAATATTCCCACTGAATTCAATTCAGTCCTCTAATTGTTCACAAAAGTGAAAGTAATGAAAATAATGTAAACAATAGTCTTGTAACTTTTTTATTATTGCATAATATATGCCTATCTGAGATGTATGCACTCATTGGCTATGATGGCATGAATACAGACAAAATTTGAAAATTAAGCCACTACCTCTCACAAAATTATGCGCTAAACTGCACCCTGGAAGATGTCAGTGGCCAGCGATGCATTATTTTAAAAAATATTTTAATGAGGGTATAAAAATGAAATTTGCTCAAATATGCAATGTTGGGATCATTAATATCCTGAAGGAAGTGCATGCTGATGCTGTGAGGAATGTGATAATACTAGAAGAATAATTAGACAAAATTTCAAAGTCATGGACTAATGGAACAATAATGAGTTCTACTATATATTATTTGATCACTATTTGAAGCTGATAGAAAATGAGAGAGATCTGTATATCTGCTGGGATGCAGAGAGCAAAGTTGTAGAGCTCTGCAAGTGAGGATTGACCTGGGGAGAAAGATATGGTAGGACTTGTTGGAATGTAGTCATGAGAGCAGCAAACTGCGCTGGAAACAAGGAGGACATCTGGTATTTGTATAAGATAATGGGATGTTTTGTCAGTAGGCCCCAGGATGGAAGAAAACCACTTGCTGCTATAAAAACCACACTGTACCTCAAAAAAGTAGCTCTACTAATTCATACTGAACAGTGTAGAGTCCGTTCTTCTCCTCATGTATATATCTTTTTAGTCATAGGATCATTAGAAGCATCAATGTAGAGGAGCAAAAGAAAAAGTGACACTAAGATACATCACACAAAGTAACTGCAGTACAGAAAGGCAATAGATAAGTACAGAGAGAATATTTCCATTAGTATATTGTGATTACTTGTGTTCAAAACCAGGTTAAGAGGCAACAAGGGTAGGAACTGGCTGCAAGGATGACCAGAGAAGAAGTATGTATTCTAAGAAACTCTAGAACTCTTACCTGTTTGACCATAAAAAGGAGTAAGAAAATTTTTGAATCTCTTCAAATGTATTTGGGAGCAAAAAGGTGTGGGGCAGGAATCATATAACTATTCAAATGCCATAGGATGTGTTTAAAGAAAATTATTAGAAACAGGTTGCCAAAGTCCAATACTCAGTGTCTTTCAGTGTCCAATACTTGGCGTTCTTTCAGATATTCCACGTGAAAGCAGTTTAACATTTAATAACATGTTCATTTATTTGAAGTTACTTGAAGTAATATAACTGGATTTTGATTGAGCAGGATGTCACCATTAGCAGAGTGGAGAAGTGCCTTTATTGGTAACATAGAACTTGACAGAAATTAAGAACAATTTTTTTTTTTAACCTATGAGTGAGTGGATTGCCAAAAAGATCAGCTGAATGAAAAAAGACCTTAAGCTATTTCAAGATGCAGATTGTCCATTAGGGAAGGAAGTTTCTAAGTTATCTCAAAGGTTGAATAGTAAGCTGAGGAGAATAGTATCTAGGAAGACAATTTACTGCAATTTCAAATGGGTAGCACTCAGGACACTGGCTTACAAAGAGAATAATAGCAATTGAAAAAGATAATTACGTATGTCTAGATGAAAGGGAAGGAATGCATTTCCCCACCAAATATTTGCATGAAGCTGATGAAAGAGAGTCCTAGAAAAGGGGGGGATAGGAGAGAATGTAAATCAGCTTGCTGGGCTATCTTTAGGAACTTGATTCCATGTAGTTGAATCCTTGGAGTCATTCAAGGCCAGGAATGATGAAGTTCTGAACAACCTGATCAGGATGTCCTATGCACTGCAGGGGAGTGGACTAGATGACCAGAGATGGAAGGTGCCTTCCAGCTCTGTGATTCTATGATTCTTTCTGATCTATATTCATAGGGGTTTTTTAGAGACCTAGCAGTTACGTGTCAGAATGATGGATCTCAATCTTGTTTCAGAATAAAGCATCAATCTGCTTCTGAGTGGTGTGGCCTCACTTGGCAGAGATCCATCAATTTTGCATGCCCCGTGATTCCTGCGCAGAGGGTAATTCTGAGCTCAGCACACAGCGATGAACAAGATATTCTATGAAAGCTGCTTCTCAGATTGAGAGCAGGAGGTGTCCCAGGAGTATCTTGCAAAGGTATTGTCAATCCGTGTTTTTCAGTATGTAAACAGCTATTTTACAGGTGGTTTTACTTTTTCTGCACTGCTGCTCACCATATAACTTCTTGCAATTTATTCTTTTTATTTTTCTTAAGGCAACAATATAGGGAGGATGTATTGTTTTCTCCACTGTGAACCTAAGGGTATCTTTTAATCTGTACAATACAAAGATTGCCTCCTGGTAGCCAGAGCATAAGCATTTTGGTGCTTATGTGTCAGGGTAGGGGAAGTAGACAAGAACTAGCTTAATATTTCATGTTTCATTCCTCTGAAGGTACTGGGATTGCGCATCATTAACTCCAAATGTAGTCCATCACTGTGCACTGAAACACACCAAGATTAAAGTTAAATGCAAGGATTGAATTTTTATTACCCATGTAATTCTGAGAATGACCTATTCTTCTAAAGTATACCGAGTGCTGATTCCAAAAGAAAAGTAACTGTCCCTAAGAAAATAACCATATCAGTGCATGCAGGATATACAGATTAGTTCTTGGTATTCATAACATATCACCTCAGAGGACTGAAATTGCAGCTTGTGGCACATTGTCCAGAGACCAGACAACAGATGCTCTCCCTCACCTCTCACTCCAAGGAGAGAAAGAAGAGAAAATGAGATCTGCATGTTCAGAAAGAAACTAAATTAATGAAAAAATAATAGCAATATGAATAAATACATACAAAACCAGACCAAGCTCCTAGGAAGACATATTTGATAGGCACTAGGAATGTTCCTGATGGGACTCAGTAACAACCAGAAACTGGAACATACTGACCAGGATCTAAAGGCAGAGGAGTGACAAAGTCCTCCTCAGACATCATTCATCAAAGAAACACACACACTAAAAAAGAAGTAGACAAAGAATCCACAGAAAGAGCCACAAAAGAAGAGCAAACCACACACCTTCAAGCCCTCAGCATTTATAGTGAACAAGACAGATGGGGAGGTACACCTGATTGGTCACTCTGGTTCACATGACTTGCCTACTCCTCTCCACAGATGTGATTTCCACAAGGGGTAAACCACTGAGTCAGCTGACCCTCTATGCCACAGCAACAAGTGTAAGCAAGAGCCTCTTACTGAAGGGAGAGCAAGGCTCTCACCAAGGTAATTGGCTCTGATCCACCCTACAACAGAAGAGATAGTTTTAAAAGAACTTCAAAAAAACTGACATAGCAATTGCATGTACTATTCAAGCATCATGGTTTCAAATGAGATTTAATCTAATAAGTCAGAAAGTGATGTTGTCCAAAACATTACATGGTGTTAACCTAAATCCTGCTCCAGGAACATGAATGCAAATTAGTTTAATCAGCTTAACTTCATCTACTAAGCAAACAAAAAAATGTTTTATTTTACAAAACAATTTTTTTTTACATGTGTAATATCTATTCTTTCATAGTCAATAACAGCACTGAGATTTGATATAGAGATAAGTTGATACATTGTATGCATCCTAACAGAATGCGTTCCCAAATATGTAACTCTAAATAATTGGCTACTGTGTGGTAAAATAAAAGCCTAATACATATGCAAATGCAAAATTTTCTCAGTTCTCAGATAAACTAAATTACCTAAGGTTTCTCTTATGTACTACTGTGATGCCTCTATGAGTCTCAAAACCAGATTTGGTTTCACACTTATTTCATTTGGATGATAAGAAGAGAATTTTATATGTGTCCATACAGCACTACTGTATATATATTGTATATATACTACTGTATATATATTGTTCTACCTATATATATTGTTCTTTCACTATTGCAGGTCTACAGGGAGAAATTTTCCCAAGAATACTACAAACATTTCTGTTGATTTGACTTGAATATTCATTAATGGTATGTAGAAATTTTATCCAAAACTAATGAAATTCCACTGAAATGTGCAAGCATTGATTTTCTTCAAAGCTTACCAAAATACTAGTATTAATCTCTGACTCTTCTGAAGAATTTAAAATGTGTGTAAGGTGAACAATTAGCAATATGCTTAGATTCAAGAATATTCAAGCACAACCATTTCAGTCAAAATTTTTTAAAGCTACTCTTTTCAGAAACTAATGCTATCTGACAAAAGCTGTCTGTATTATGTTTCATTTTGTGCTGTGAAAAAAGCAAAGCCAAACAAACCAAACAAATAACATTCAAAACAACATTCTTATTCACTTCAAATAAAATAGGATCTTAAGTGCCTAAATACTTCTATAGATCTGAATGAACCTATGCACCTAACCCCAAGCTAAAGAAGGCTTAATTAAATTAATCATAATTACACTAAGTCAGTTAAGGCTGATGAATTAACAAGATCAAATCCTCTTCCCTTTTATGTAAGCTTTCATATTACAGAAAAAAATATAGTTAATGCTTCAAACTTTCAAATACCATTCAGTGTACTGTTCAGAACACTGACAGTTCAGCATCTTTATTGTTCATGGAAAAATAATTGCATTCTTAATCTTCTATGGCACTGTCAACGCTTAAGACCACCAATACAGTTTAGTGTGGCATTCAGAGCTGTCTGTCAGTCATGGATTACTTCATCCTGTTCTCAGTGCAACTGTATTTCCTACAATATTTCTTACAATAAAGAATATTTCAGCTCTTGTTGAAATTTAGTGTATTTAACCTCTATGTAGCTTGGTAGCTTACAAAACTGCCAGAAGTCTCACTAAGATTTTGAATGTTGCAAACTGTAAAGATCAAAACATAAGAACTGAGATGGAGAAGGTGTTAGCCTTCAGAGGAGACTACAGAAATAGCCTGAACAACTTAGCTTAGCTGCTTGGCAAATACACTCATGTTTGTTTAGTTTAGGTTGTGATAGGTTTTGTTTGGAGAAAATGTAACAGGGCTTTGAAGTATTAAAGATACTGAGATACCTCAAATTTTCACATAGCACCAAAGTTGTCTTACTCCATGCCAGTGAAAAGGAGTTTTTTTTCCATATTGCCTGTTTATCCACACAAAATAAAAAATTAGTGATGGGAATTTTCATGCAGGATAATAGATGAATGTGTTTGGTTGGTTTTAGTTTCCTAAGTTTTATCTACTATACCAACTGCTAGTAAAGAATGCTGATCCCTTTTGGGAATGCTCAGTGGTAAAGCTCATCTACTCAGACAGTAATCAGTCTCTGCTTTCCTAATATCTACCCCTTCATTAAAAAAGAAGCTGAGCTTTGAAAAACTACATGCATCATCTTTCAAACCTCATCTCTCCTCAGAGAACAGGTAAGTGACTACAACAGTGTTGCTAACTAATTGCATTAAAACTTTACAAAATTCTTTTTAAAAAATAGTAATTTCACTGTTTCAGATTTTAGTTGCATCAGTTTAAGACAAAGAATATTTTTCATTTCCTTGCAGCTTGTGGAGAAAAATCATACAAAACAGCTGCTGGCAGCCAGTTGCAATAAAATTAGAATACCAGTTGAAATCTGACAGCTGGAGTAGGCTGACAGTTCATTCCAGCTACAGACTCTGTAGCTCATCTTTTCATGTACTGTGAGAAAAGAAACATTATTATCTCTTTCAAAGAGCTGTTCTGTTTAAAACCAAGAGTATTTCACCCAGGATCAAAATGTATCATGGTCCATCACTTGGATGCCTCTTGCTGAATCTCATTAAATTACCTGGGATTCTGCAGGCTGCAAGATCTGACGGGGATAAATTTCCTGGAAGATTGAAGGCCAGTGTGCTCAAAGGAGTTTAATATTAACTTAAAACTGCTAAAAACAAAGAAAATAAGTTCTAGACTCTTTAACACCACTAGATAACTAATAACAAAGAAAAACAAAACCAGTGGGAGTCATAAAGCACTTTAAAAGGATTTTGAATTCCTTCAATTTTACAATTTGATCACTCAGTCCAAGAAGCTGTCTCTTTATGTGCTTGCTGTGCAAAGTTTTATGCAGATTGGATTAATTCATTCTAGTGAACTCATATTTGGTGGGAAAAAAAGAAGCCTTTGACACATAGAGAAATACCTTCTGCTTCAACCAAATTTCAGGTTGAAAAAGACAGCGTGTGAAACTCAGCTGCTTCATATGCAGACAGTCAAGCCGTATATGTTCCATGAGTTGCTGAGGCTCTCTGTGCCAATGTATAGAACTTCTGTGCTTAGGAGATTTCACAATTTAGTTACTTATAAGGGCTAAAGCCTGCACTGCAGTTACTTATTGTCAAAGGAAATATTCCAGGCTTTTTTAAAAGCAAGCATTTCCGACTGCACCACATGTTGTTCCATTGCTTTAGTGCTCTAGCAATGGAAGCTAAAGCTCTTTACAAAGCACTGAATCTGCAATACGCTTGTGTTATTCAAACAGCTATTTTTAGTCTCTCTGTTTGTGCTAGCTTTGTGGTGTACACAACTGTTTCTTGTCTAACAAGCTATAGTGTGAACCACATGGACTTTGGAAATCTAATTTACAAGATAAGTGGTCGTTCTGTCCATGATTTGAAAATGATGCCACATGGAAACCTGAACTCCACAGTAATGACATGCTCTCTGCCTTGAACAGTACAAAGCATGTGCTGCTGACAAATTAGTGCTTTTGAAACACCATCACAATACAAGATTAATACTGTATATGTTCTTAGCACAGCAGCAATTTATCCATAACTGTAACAAGATAAACTAAAATATTTTGGACCATTTGTGTGCTGTTCAGACCAGATGAGCAAGTTAAACAAAATAAAGAAAATAGCTGCTTTAAAATGTGAAACAAGTGTCACAAAATATTGAACTGCTGTCAGTGTTACTCCTAAGTAGATGTAATTTATGCCTGCTAAATTATTGGAGACATCATTTGCTAGTTTAATAAATAATATAAAAGGGGAAAAGCAGTTTACTATTTAAGTACTATTTACTACTTTTTAGGCTCTTAAGAGTTTTTGTTTCATTTAATAGTACAGAAGACATCTTCTTTCCAGGAACCTCTAGGCAAAGTGGGAAGTAGTTTTAGACACTGAATGTAATCAATGCTCAAGAAAATCAAAAGTTAAGTGTTTGGGTTTTTTTTACTAGGCAACATAACGTTTTATTGTTTTACAAGAGATCAGCACTGATTATGAAAATATATTTAATAACTGCATTTTCTTGCAGGTTTGTTGACTGTTGAAGAAATACCTGTGTTTAATTACAGTGAAGGCAGTGCAGTCAAAAGCAATTATGTTACTTTTGCAGCAAGTACTTTAATTGTCAGAAAGAAAACAATCATGTTGCCTTACTATTATGGAATTCTAAGCTAGAGGAACAATCCCTGAAGACTGTGTGAGATGCTGGACCTAAAAGAGTGAAGAATCTTAACCAATAAATGTGTTGCCTAACAGCCTGCACAGGGAGACAAGGGAAAGAGGATGGCCCCTTGTATTGCATAGATTCATACCAAATTAATCACACTTGTAATGAGTAGTTTGGTTCATCTAGAAGGGAAAGTGACAAGAACACAGTGAGTAACTAGTGTGAGGCATCACTTCTGTGTGTCACGCTCTTCAAGTAGAATATCTTCATCAGTGGCTAGGGGTCTCACAACACTCTGCTGCTTCTCTTGCAGTAGAAGACCTTTGATTGTGGTATCATTGAAAAGGAGTTTGATACACGTAGAAAAGTGGAAGCATAGGGAATCCTATCTGAATTCCAATTCTGCAATCTTAAAAAAATCTTGTTTGGAAATTTTTATCAGCAATGTTGACTTTTTTCCTTTTTTCCCCTCCTTTTTCTCTCTTTTTCCTCTTTTTTATTTTTAATTTTTTAAAAAAATGGATTTAACTACATGGAAACTCTTTTTTTTCCCCATATAAGCTATAGTTATCCTTCCACTAATAAGTGCTAGGTGATTGAGCAGTGTAAACCTCCTTATCTGTAATGTAAATCTCTGACCTACCTACCTCTCCTCCCTGATAGTTTCTTGATACTGATCTGATATGGCAGATTTTTTGTTCTAGACTCTTTAATACCACTAGATCATTCTGCGATCATAGCAACCACTCTGCTGTAACAACTATTAACTCAGAATAAATATTTAATTGCAAACACACTCAGCATGAGTCCTTAATGTAGGAACATCTAGTCACGCTATGTCAAAAGACTTTTGTGTGCTTTAGTTAAAATTTATGGGTCAGTGAAGAATGAAATTGACAATAGGAATTACAGAAGTATTCTAAGGAATATGTTTTTTTAAATCTGGGTTTTAATGGCTGGGTTTTGGGAACAAATTATAGTTCTGAATGACCTCATCTTCTTTTTCTGCAAGTCCATAAAGAGAACTATTGCCCTGGGTTTTTTCTGTTTTTGTTTTTGGGGTTTTTTTGTTCATTTGAGTGACTTGATAGCTTTTAATTCATCTGAAAAAGATGATAATGAAAAAAAAAAAAAGAAAAATAATGCTCTCTCAGCAGATTTAGGTCAGAGGGTCAGCTTCACACATCAGAATAAAGAACAGTTGAGTGTGACAGGGACCTCTAGATATCATCCAGACAAAATCCCCTGCTAAAACAGAATCACCTAGAGCAGGCTGCCAGGACTACATCCAGATGGCTTTCACATATTCCCAAGGAGGGACATCCCACAATCTCTCTGGGCAATCTCTGTCCTCTAAAATGTCCATATTTTTCCTGTATATAAATTATATGTATATTTTAAGCTCTGGCACACTTTCCACTTCTGTGATAACAAGTTTGAGATAAAAATTTTGTTATCTGCCAGAGTGGGAGGTTTACTTCTCACTACGGAGTTTGGATTTTTGTTGTATAATTTTAAACAGGGTAATGTGTGTGAACACAACAGCAACCGGAGAACACAAAATTACTGCAGAAGTAAATCCCCTAGTAAGAAATATTGCTGGTATAATAGGGGCACTTAAAAAAACATCCTTTGGGGGCTTTTTGTTTGTTTTGGGGTTTTTATTGCTATTGTCTTTTAAACATAATCAATTAGAAATCTTCTATATGGGTGCAGAATGAAATGGCATGTCTGTAATGATTTGATACTGAATGATTTTATCATCCTATCAATTTTCACAGGTGTGAAGTGTTGAACTCTTGGAATCTTTCTTGCAGATGGGTCCAAATCATTGAGTATTCATGTGTATTTGTGAAATATTTTGTTTCACCTCATCTTTGACATGGGTAAGAAGAAAGAAGAGTGCGGAATTCCTGCAGCCCCACAGACTTATCGTGCCTTAAGACACGATAGTTTTGTTCAGGAACAAGATTAAAATCTACTTCCTCTCAGTTCTCAAGGAATATAATCAAATGAGCTTTGCTATTTTGATTTCACTCACCATTTCTTCATGTGAGTTTTGTGTTTGTGCGTTTACTACGCAGAGCAAACTGGGTAGTGCTGTGGTGGTGTGATACTTCCCTTTCTTCAGCTGCACTGTAATTTTGTATTTTTCTTTCTAGTATGGAATCCCATCCCCACAAGCAGTGTCTATGTTCTGTTACTTAAACACATTATAAATTAAATATAACTGTTCTTTCTCTGATGTGCAGTATTAAATCTGTAAAGTGAATGTCCAATAATTCATGGAACCAGTATATTACTGTTAGTCAGTTGACAAACGCTGACTTTGACAAAGCGTTAGAGTTCCTTTTGCTACAAAAAACCACAATGTTCTTCAGAATACTGGGGACGTTTTATTTCATACTGAGTTTCCCAATCAACAGCAATTATTACAATTTTTAAAATAATAATTCATATAAGTAATTAATATGTAACATATTTGTAAATTGGCCTATCAAAGGCAATTTTTTTACTGATAAATCATGGATGGGTATTGCTTTTGGATGACAGAGTCTTTTATGTATGAAAGAAAAATCTTCAAATATCTAAGAATTAAGTGATGAAATCTAGGCTTAATTAGTCTATTTATGCTTGATTTCTCTCATCCTGCTTACTATCACCATGTGCCTTCAGTGCACAGCATGACATATGCTTATAGAAGATGTTTCTCTTTGTGTTAAATGAAGAGGAATTATAAGCAAGCAAGCTCTTGTAAATGAAATCTTGTTCAAGTTTCATGCTAAATGCTTTAAGTAATACAATGCTTTTGTGAAGAATCTAATAGGATATATTATTCTCTAAAGGGTCTATACACAGAAACTATATGAACAGGCCAGTTATGAGAAGGCCAAGTGTGAAGTTGATGCTGAAGGTTTTTCCAGTATATGCTACCTTTAAAACAGACAGACATTATTCTAGCTGTCTCCAAGAGTCAACAGTTCAATGTAGTATCTTTTCCAAGTCACAGAAGATTTATTTTTACTTTTTAAGATCATTAAATATCTCAGTTGTCTTCAAGATTAATTATTCTTTAGTCTTAGACCTAACTGTATTCTAATTTTACATATAATTTGTTTGCATTAACATGAAACATTGTTGATTTTATTTTCTTCAAGGACCAAAGACTGAAACAGCTGCTGAATACCCTGATGGAGAAAAACTGCTATCTTGAATGTATTAGAAATAAACTTTCAAGTACTTCCTCTCTGGACTGGAGGGTTTTAAAAAGCCTGGTCTTGCAGATCTGTCTGCCTCATATTTCCGACTGTCTCTGCTCCTTGTGCCTGTTCTATTCTCTTGTTGCAGCTTCTTTCTTTCTCTTTTCCTCTTTTTCTTCCTCCTTCACTGCTTTCTAGAAAATTCTCACAGGTGTGCTTGCTCAGTGCTTCATATAGAAATTGCTGTCCCTTCCCTTTAGATGAAACAGTATGATCCAAGAAATTACAGATAGAAATGTCTTCTCTGTGTAAGTTACTTATAAATTTTAACAAACAGAACGTACAATATATGTACTGTAGGTGATAAGCAGACAAACTTAAGTGCATCAGCATTAATAACACGGAAGGATGCCTTTAAGAAGCATGAGAAACACTTATATGATAAACCTTTCCCACTAGAAAGAAGGTTATGCAGCTTTGTAGAACTTACAGTCGGTTCTTTTTATAAAATCTCTACCTGGTTAAGTATACATATCACTTTTTCATCAAATGCATATTGGTTTGTCAGTTCCGGCTAAAACAAAATATGTTGTATGTATCACTGCTAATTCTTTGAACAAAATAACCTTCCTGCAGAGCCTGTATAATACAGCTGGTGCTCAGTTAGCAATTGATCATGTTTATTATTATGTTACTTTAAATACAAAAATTACTTGTATTGTTAGCTGCCACCTGTGTTAACAGATTAGAAGCCTATGTAATCAGCTTATTCTTTATATTGGAGAGTATTTTCACACCTCATTTTATTCCTACAAGGATAAAAATTATGTGGACTGTGTAACTGTACAGAGCTTCAAACATCTTGTCATAATTAATGGACTGTGACATATTAGCTTGACAAGCAGACTGTTTGTCTCATTGGCTTCTGTAAACTCACCCATCACTTTTCCTTTTAGTTAACATTTCAGCTGTTAGGAGTAAAACAATTCAGGCTTTCCCATGTGTACCCTCAGCCAAATAAACAGATTTTCCTTTGACAGTATCTGTTGGATGTCTTTATGTTTTGTCCTCTTCCACTCCATCTCAGTTCACCTACATGAATTTGCATTTCTCTGGATGTGACTTGAGGCACTTACACTCATAGACTGTAAATTCCTCACTAGTGTTGCTATCTGAAATTTTTATTTTGCATTATTTCCCTTATGCTGCTTTAATAACAGCTTCTGCAAGGGTCTGGTTTTGTCCCTTCCTAAAACTTATTATTCTCATGTCAGTTTATTTCTCTCCAATTGACTTGAACAAGAGTTCTTTTCAGAAATTTATCGATAATTGTGGCCCAAGTATATGCCTACCCTCATTATCTCTGAGCAACCTGAAATAGTGCAGGATGTCCCTGATCACTGCAGAGGAGTTGGACTAGATGACACTTGATGGTCCCTTCCAATCTATGATTCTATGATTTCCCAAAACAAGTATCTTGAGAAATCTTTCCTTGCCTAAGGTATTCAAATCTCTGACTTAGGAATGTGATGCGGACAGCTGAAACATTGATTCCTCTTAAATCTTTTGATCATTCATTACCATGATAGCTGCGCTCCACATTGACAAAGAAAAGAAAACATATATAATGAATACATTATACTGCTTTGTGCCTGCCCTCATTAGGACCACTAGGACGACTCAAACAATTGTCACAGTGCTTTCTCATTCTGCCATGGCTGAGTTCACTTGCACAACCCATCTTCAATTACGTACATTTGCAGAATTTGGTCTAGATAACAGCTCGTATTTATTGTTAATATGGAACCAGGAGTAAATATATAGTCTACTTAAAGATTTCCTATGGTCATCAGCCCTTATTTTATGCCTCAAAACTTCTAGATAATCTGAAAGAGTCCTCTAGACAATCTGAAAGAGTCTGAAAAAGTCATCCCCAGGTAGTGTTCAGGTTCATTCTTCAATTCTGATGTCAGCTCTCCTGCCTCCAGTTATGTAACAGATATTCAAGTAGCAGTTGATTCATCTTTGGGATCCACAAGTTCTGTGTAGACATAATACTGTGAAAAGCAAGAATGATGAATTAGTCCATGAGACTTCTTAAGTCTTAGTTTCTAATACTGATTCCCAAAATTTGAATTAACAGACAATTAAGAGTTCACAGACAGATCTATAAAAGAAATACAGTGTCTAAGATGGACTATTTTGATAGTCAAAGAAAATAATTCTTGAAAATTTGTGCTCCGCTGTCAGTATAATATGAATCCATCTTAAAAGACATCATTACACTTTAGATATATATATAAATTTTAATATATATTTACATTTACATTTCTACAAAGATATTTAATATATATTTCTATATTTATATATAATATGAAAATCTATAAAAAATATATATCAAAAATAATATACATATATATATATACATATATTCTTTAAAAAAACCAACCAAACAAACCAAACTTTCCCTTATTTATTATGCCAGAAGCCTTTGCAGAGTAAGAAAGTAATTATAAAAGTGTAACCCTTGGGTGCAATTCCACTGCCTGGGTCAATACCACAGGGTCTCTCTGGGAATGCAAAACACTAGATGCATTTGATTTTTTTTTTCAACCTAAAGTTGTTTTACACTCCAGGGGATGTACCATGATGCTGCTTGTAGTTGTTAGTTTCCTTTCACGTCTTTTATGGCAATGAGTCTGGCTAGGCTCAAATGTGTAGCCTGTTCTGTCAAACTGAACTTTGCTATACTGGCTTGACCTTTTTTAGATTTCTGCTGCTACCACAGGTTCATGCAATCGTTAAGAAGAACAGAGATTGTCATCTGAATCACAGAATACTGAAAAGGTCAAAGTAACAGTGCAGAATTCACCATTCCTCCAGGTATAAGGTGTTGAAACTGCTTCCACATAATTCTCATCACTAGACTTGAAATAAGCCTGCAAAATATTCTGTGTGAACTCTTGGTTTTGGTGCTGTGAATAATGAAAATGATAAATGCTGTTATTCTGAAGACAATCTTAAGATTTTGATCAAAATCTTTAATTTCTGTGATGCCAAATGAGTTTATAAGCAATGTTTCACTATAGATATTCTTATCTTTCATGTTGTTTTCCCACAGCTGAACTATGCTTTACATGTTTCCAAGGTAATGGTTATGTTTTGCAGCCTGTATTGTGCAATACTCACCAAAAGAATTTTATTTTCAATCTACCATGCTAACACAAAATTGGAATGTGTAGAAGTTTTGATTATTTTTTTCCCATATTACAATAACTTTTCTCAACCTATGAAATCCTTACTAAAAAAGCATTCAATACTCCTGTAGCTTTAGTGTGACTACTGAATTGTATATGGCAAATAGATTGATATTTGGCACTCTATGATCTTTTGTATAAAATTGAGAGCATATAACCCTCAATTACCAAATGAATTGTATCAGAAGATTTACGTGATATTTCATATGGTTGATCAGGAGTTGAATGGATTATTTAAATTTTTAAAATTTGAAATTGTATTGTATTACACCAAAAATTCTGGTATGACCAAAGAAAACACATACCTTATAAATGAAGCTAGTAACTTACTCTTTGCCCAAATAAAAGTCTTGGCAGGCTACAGGTCAAGGTACAATATATATAATGCTAATACAGTCTAAATAAATACAGAAAAAGCTCACTAATCATACAGGTGCAATTCTCCAATGCTGTGTTTACCTTTCCAATGTCCTTCTGACTCGTATGTTTGATAGCATCAGTCTTTCTCAGGAAGAATAGTGGCAGCATAGGGGTTACAATGTCATCATTGCCCTTACCTGAAGGCATGTGATATTCACAGTGCAACTTTCCCCCTCTTCAATTTTGCATTCACTTGAGGATTTTCCACACCATTGGATATATTCTACTTCCTTCTTTTGGAGTTCCATGTAAAGTTCAAAAGCTGTGTGATAGTCTGTCCTGACTGACATAATTTCTCACTGTTTCCTCTGCAATGACAGTTTAAAGCAGACCTTTACTGTATGTAACATACACAGACCTGAGTTGATGTGGGCAAGGTAATCGTCTTCTGATTGCTACATAATTGTTCCCGTCACCAAAACAAACTGTAACTGTGACTTTTTATCAGGAATGACAAAAGTTGTGCCTGTGGGCTACAGTAAGAAAGAAGAAAAAAAGAGAGAAATAGAAAAGAAAAAAAAGAAGCAAAAGATGCATAATTTCACCTGAACTTTCACCAGAAGGAAAATTTATTACCTGCTGTCACTTCAGACTAAATAGTCCCCTTTCCAGCACTAAGAGCGTCTGGCTACCATATGGATTTCTACTTCTGTCCTAATTTGGTGAAAAAACAGCTACAGGTAAGTAGAAAAGTGTGTGCTACTTTTCCTGTGCCTGGTGGAGGCATAGAAACATAAGACATAGTTTTGGCTTCAACTATCTCATAAGTTACCTCATAGTAACTTATCAGTACCTGAGGGGGTCCTACAGAAAGGCGGGGTATTAAATTTTTTGACGTCACCATTAAGTACTTAATGACGTCTC
>VZTY01035462.1:135619-194710 GCA_013400935.1 Turnix velox | reverse complement strand
GTCCAGGTGTGGAGCCCTCAGTACAAAAAAGACGTAGAGATTTTGGAAAGGGTCCAGAGGAGGGCCACGAAGTTGATCGGGGGCTGGAGCACCTCCCCTATGAGGACAGGCTGAGGGAGTTAGGCTTGTTCAGCCTGGAGAAGAGAAGGCTGCGGGGTGACCTCATTGCAGCCTTTCATTACCTGAAGGGAACCTACACCCAGGAAGGGAGTAAACTCTTTGAAAGGGCTGACAATAGCAGGACTAGGGGAAATGGATACAAGTTGAAGGAGGGAAGATTTAGGTTGGATGTTAGGGGGAAGTTCTTTACTAGGAGAGTGGTTAGGTCCTGGAACAGTTTGTTTGGTGGCCCTGCTAGGCAGGGGGGTTGGAACTACATGATCCTTGAGGTCCCTTCCAACCCGGGTCATTCTGTGATTCTGTGATGTTATATGTTACAGAATGTCACTGGTTAACCTATTTTACTGTGCTTGTTTATGTCTTCAAAGAAAACAAATGTAATTTATATCCTTCTTGGTATACTTTGATTTTATGGATGCAACAATTCTCTTCATAGGCTAAACAACTATCTCCTGTATTCCTGAATGAGAATGATGTCCAATTCAAGCAATGAGGCTATAAAACATCAGATTTGCTTTCTCATATAAGGTGGAAAAGTAAGCCACAAGTAAGATCAAAGAAGCCCCAGAGGGAGAGAACAAAGACTTGAAATCCTTACCACCTATGATGTCTCAGGATATTCAGCCTTAGAACAAAAATTTCTGCTTTCATCTTTCACAGTTCCAGACAGAAATTACAGCTTCTTATGAAAAATTAAACTATAATTATTTTGTACTTTGAATGTACCAAAGGCTTGATAAGTGGCACGAAAATGAGCTCATAGTAACTGTAAGTGTAAGGCACTATCCCACCATCATTTATTTGGCTTGTTTATAGTTTAAAAGGCTGAAGGAATTAAATGTTTTTCCTGTACAAGATCCTGTATTACACCTCAATTTGTGCAACCCTTGTACTCACAGCAAAATCTGATATCAAATTTAATGTGCCATAGTAATAGGATCAGAAATTCAATCAATTTTTACATACTTGTTTACTTTCCAAGACATGTTCTAAAAAAAACCCAGACACTGACCTTAAAAGAAATAATTCATAGACTAATTCCTGGAGGAAAAAAACATACTAGCTATGAAGTTAGGAAGTAACAACTTTTGATTTTCTCAGTTGCCATGTATGAGGGAGTAGCTTGTGTTTCTCACCATACTCTTGATGAGCAAGCTATAGAAGACAACTTCCATCTAAAATCCATCTAAATGGAGAAGTAATCTTTCTTCATATCAGACCTTTTACCAAAAAGAAAAAACAGCATTATTTCCATGACTGTCCTATAAGGAAGTGGATTGAAAAATAGGCAAGCAAAATAAGACAGCCTGTACTTGTCATGGAAAGAGCACCGAGGCTTCAACCAAGCTGCAAAACTCATAGTATCTTCAAAAGCGCAAGATCATCTGTCATGAAATAAGCAATGAACTAAACTGTATAAATGTTTCCATTAGTAATTTTCAATGAAGCTGTTGACTGGACACATTTTCTCCAGTTTCTCAAGGAGGTTTCTCACATAAACGTTTTGCAGTTTAGAAGCTGATATTATATTAAAGATGAACTTCTATATTTGTTTAAACTGTTCACATAAGACACTTGTGGAATTAACAACTCATGCAATGAAGCAGTGATTTGATAATGGGATTTTTATGATTAGAATGGAAAATCACATGAAAATTACAGGCTTGCAGAGCTGTAGTGAAATGTGTTGGATGTAACATACTCACAAGAACACATTCTCTGAGTAAAACAAATCAAAAGCAGATTGCATTGCAATGTACCAATTAAAAAGGCAAAATAGCAAATCCCATGTACAGCAACTGTTACTAAGTTCAATCATTTCAAACCAGCTAAAATGTTACAGCTACAGTTGAGACAACTCCTTGATTATTCTTTACTCATCAGTAAAATAAATATATTTTTCTTGTATTAATTTTTCTATAATCAAAACTGTAACAAAAATACATTTTTTTTTCCTTTATAGTTCACATTAGCTCCTGTCACCTGGTTTTCGTCCAACTGTGAATAACTGCATGCTTGGGTATTTAAAGGAATTGGCTGTGCACAGAAATCTGGCATGGATTTCAAGAGTTACAAAATGAGGTTAAATGTGAGATACATCCACAAAGCTAATGCTTCTGTCACTTTCTTTAGCCATAATTCATTTTTTCTTCAGATTCTTCACTGAATCTGAGATAGAGAGACTGAACTCTTAAGGTCAGAGCAGAAGAAAAAGGACAGACAATACTGAATGTCTTCTAAAACATAGTTGTAACAAACAGAGTTAAGAAAGTCTAACAAGATTCAGGCAGCTATCCAGAGTTCCTTGTCACAGCTTACCATGTCCAAAGCTGGAATTTTTTTTGCAAAGTAGTAGGATGTCATTCTCAAGATAAATACCTGTGTCCTAAGTCAGGTGTATAACATGTCCAGGTGCAAGAGACTAGCTTTAGTACTCTCTGTTAACCAAAACAAAACATCAAAACTCTTGATGCTTCTGTTGAGTAACTTAAGGTCTCCTGATCTGGGTAAGATTACTTACTAGAAAAGAGGTACAACAACTTGTGATTGTAGTAATTCTCCATTCATCATTTCAGATGAATGAGACATCGCTGTCTCCCCTTTTTTAATACTTCAGGGAAAAGACAAATACAATATAAAGAACTCTTAGGAAGGGAGAATGAAAGTGAGAAAACTATTGCACTGCTGTATTGATTCAAAGTCTTCCCACAGCATAAGATGAGCAGTCTGGTTGCTGTCTAAAAGCTTTAAATCAAATTCATAAAGTTTCTCAGAGGAGATGCAAAGGTGATTTAACATATGAAATGGTTTACTTCATGTAGAAATTTCCAAATAAACTTGAAAGTTTTTAGCCTAGAAGTCATTAAGGGGAGATAAAGGTTACTTACTGGTGAAGAAAACATCTTAGCCTTTCACTTTCTGCTCCAGTGAAAGAATTAGGTAAAATAAAATAAATCTATCAAGTAAAAGGTACAACAAAGTAAAATAAATTCACCTGCAATTAAGATGTTGAACCACTTGCTAACAGTATTGTGGATATTAAGTTTACTTGAAAAGAGTTTGGAAAAATTAATGGAATGGAAATCTGTAGAGATTCCTTTACCTAGAAATTCATAGCGACAGCTAAATACTTAAGAGTAAACTGCAAGTTCTTGTAGACAGTAAGTCTATTGCATGGAGTCTAATTATGTGCTTCCTATGTTCCTTTGCCTTCTCTTAAGTATCTGCTTTTGGTAGAGGCACAGTTGAAAATGGAGTGCAGTCCATGCCAGCCTGTGCTGTAATGCAGTATGACACTTGTAAGGTCAGAATATAATTCAGAAGATAGATTGAGACTATAATGGCAGATTCCACTTCAAACATAGGCAAGTTTTCTTTTCAAAAACAGAAACATATCTGAATAATAGGGTTTCTGCTAGTTCTGGATATTGTGGAATTCTCTTGTATGCAGGGGAATGGTAAAGGGGTCAAACAGGGAAGCTTCAGAAAATTAAAATCTAGTCTAAAATTGGAAAACATGAGAACATTCACTCTTATTTTTATGTATGCAGTGCTCAAGAGCACAGGACTATAGTAATTACTTTACCAAATCAATTTCAACTTATGGTAAAATCTGTTGATTCCTTTACATTGGCTAATTAATTGAATTAAAGAAGCATATGCCATCTGGTTCAGATAGCAGACTAATGTGTCTTCAAAACACAAGTGCTAAAAAGTTTTGATTTGTAGCCCTTCCTCTTCTTGGGAGAATCTTGTACATAAATATTGAAACTGACCTTCTAAAGTGTTTTGAAACACGAATCATCTGAATTATTTATGAGATAAGTAATTCATTAAACCATGAAGTTTTCTCTTAAGAAAGAAACTAGCTCAGCCTGATGACATTTCAGTCTTGAAGAAAACCACATTCCAGTGCCAGATAGAGCAATTTACAAGTGTGGTCTGGTGTCACATCCAAACTTTCATCTTGAGATTTCAAAGAATAGCCTTTGTAATCAGCCAGTGATATTTACTTTTGTTTAGTGTTTTAAATTAACAAAGACCAGCTCTCTCCTCAAAAAAAATCACACTTTAAAATCAGACTTTAAATTCTCATTCGAAGGTTGTTCATAATTATACTGATGAAAGAACTGAAGTGCAGTCAGCAGTCTTCCCAGTCACAAAACAAAGCAACAAACAACAAAAGAATTCAATCACAAAACCATATCTCAATTTTCATTAACACAGAAAGTCAAGTGTATTTTCTTGTGTTCAGTTTTTTTGTAAGCAACAAATGAAAACAGCTGTGGTAAGTAGAAGGGACTGTAGGACTGTATTCCTTAAAATACTTTCTTAAAAGCACATACTGCATATGTATAGAGACAATATTCAACTTAACAGTGTTGAGAGTTTTCAGTATTCCAGAAGCCTTATTTCACATCCATTTGAAAAGATTGGGATAAAAATTTCTTTAGGTATAAGGCATTGAACAAGGGACTAGGATTGCCTCCTCAGCCCTTGAGCACTTCCATGCAAACACAGGACTCTTCCTTTGATATTCACAGCAAAAGCAGAAAAATGTGCATCTCAGAAACAGCACTTGGACAGCCAAGAAAGCTCATGTCACTTGCCATACAGGAGGCTTTCACAGAAAGCCACAGAAGATACAAATTTGTGTCCAGCACTGTTAATCACTCTCAATGTAGAAGACAGTGTTTCTCATTCCACTATCCTGTCTCTTTCCATTGACACCTTCCTTGCTTTAGGAGACTAAAAGATTGTTGATATGCTTAAATACAAAGATGAAAGGTTCAAGCAGAACTCCTTTGTTTTCCTTGGGAATACTAAATTTTAAGATATTTCATGCAGCATTGCAGGGCCAAATTTCCTTCTGAGAAGCACCTGTCATCTAGTCTTTTCTTCTTTGAAAGAAGTATTGGAACATGCATTTATATCTGAATGTAAAATCATCTGTCTAATCTCCTGTAATTCCTACTTTTAACAATCACTTCAGATATTGATTTATTGTTTCCCACTCCTCAACCCCCATAGTGTTAACAACTTTTGATAAACACAGTTTCTAACCTGTCTCACATTCAAAATGTCCCTCACTGCTTTGTATGCTTTAGTTAAGCCAACAATATCCATTTCTAGAAAGTAAATACGCCTATTCTAGCAAACAGTATGCCTATCTATCTGACTTAAGTATTTAAAAATCTTCTGTAACAGCTCATAGATTTTCTCAAAATATACACAGATAGGAACAGAGATTTCAGATATTTAAGAGTCGCACTAGAAGCAAGAACAAACAAATGTGTGGAAGGCAGTATGTGAGTTTTTTTAAGAAAACATTACTTAACAATTGGTATGAATCTATCACACTATTTCTGAGTACAGTAATCAGAGCAGTTGCACTCTAAATATTTGTCATTCACTCAAGTGAAAAGAATGTATTTCTAAGTCACATTGATTACCTGACTCATACCTTAAATTGTTCAGCTTTAAGTTTCCTATCAAAATATTTTGTATCCTACTCAAAAGCCTAGAAAAACACTATCCTTTCCTAGGAAAATTGCATATATTAACTTCCTGCCTCTCTCCTCATTCTGAGAAGTGCACTTTCCTTTATGCTCAAGCAATTGCAGCTTCTCCATTAATCTGCTATCATTGTCCTTTTAGGATGAAATGTGTCAATAAAAAGACTCTGAACTTTTCATTATCATTCCATCTGTATTAGCAAAGAAAAAATATTCAATTTCTTCATCTCATGGAAATATCAAAAACAACAGTCAGCAAGTTTAAAAATCAAATTTCTTCATCTTTCTTTCTTTTCAAATAGTACAGAGGCAATTTTTTAGTTCACTGTTCAATGTCCATCAAGTGTTTCATAGAGGCAATGGATTCATTGTCAATACAGAATAGAAAATTTCATACTACTTTTGTTTTGCAGGATTAAAGGAAAATTATTTATCTCTTATGTAAATATGATCTAAAAAGTCAACAGAGGAGATATTGTGAAATGGTATGATTTTGGCCCTTTTCTGTTTTTCTCATGAAAGATCTTAAAGAGCCTTGCTTTATAATTTTAAAATATGTGAATGAGAAACAGGTTTACTATTTCAGCAGGAATGCTGAAATGATTTTGAAGGCTGCAATATTTTTTTAATTGGTACCTCTTTCTGTTTTTCTTTAACTTACATATTGTTAAACTTACATAATACACACACAAGATGTCAGCTATTAGGTATGGGTAGAAACTAAGAAATCAAAAATCGCCTGCAGTGTAGTAGGATGTAATGCTGCTTTGAAGTCACAAGTTGCAAATTGTAAAAGCTGTTCTAAAACTCAAATTGCTTTGAAATGTTCCAAGATGATCATTCATTTTGAATATGTCTATATTTGCCCTCAGCAACCTCTTCAGCACACAGCTATTATTAACCTGAAAAGTAATACAGCCTGATGCATAGTAATATGCTTTGTTTTATCTCTTAGAAAGTAATTGCATGTTGCTTTGATGTTGTTCATAGATATTTGTGTTCAGGAAATTGTTTATTACGGGATATTCATAAGAGTGGGGTAAATATTCAGATACTTTTTACTCAGATGTTTAAAAGGATTAACTCTAAAGATTAGTCAAGGTATATGTAACTAGTTGTTACATAAAAATCACACACTATAAAATACTTTTTTAATATGTAGAAATCCACCGTCAGATTAAACTTTTCCAATCTTAATGTTTATATGTAGCAATAGATAACAGCAGGAAATGTGCTTTCACATCCCTGGCAACTTCAGGAATAGACTAGTAGACATCATTGAAAGAACGTCATTGAAAACAAAAGAGTATATTAAATGGGAAAAATCCCTCACAATTAGACTCACAGAATGGCTAAAGGAGAAAAAATAAGCAATTCTTAAAATCAGTAGCAATTTACATGAAAAAGATTAGAACAATCATTCATTACATAATTTTTCATACTTGTTGTGGAGTTTTACAGTCAAAACTCATTAAAGTCATTAAGGAACTATTCATCCAACTCTGTTATGCAAAAGGGGAAGTCATCATTGTTGTGGGAATGGGTGCAACTCGTTGACACTGTATCCTTGAGTAATTTTTCTCAATTGTGATTGAGTTACATTCAGGGTCATTTTAAGTACATAGAAATATTTTCTTTTTGTCAAGAAAATCCAGTGAAAACACTGGAAATGTCAAATAAATGTAAAAGTAGTTCCAAATACACTTGGCAAATTAATTCAGAATGAATGTGTTGGTAGGTGAAAAAAAATTTCAACAGCTACACACAGATATCAATTCTCATGTCACCAGGATTCAAGTAAACTTCTCAAAGTGCATTTTTATTCTGTTTGTTTCCCACAAATTGTGTATAACTTTACACTTAGATAATTTTATCATTTAGTTTAGTGTATTTATGGTAAATTTTGATTACCTCTGATTAACTTGCTCTCTGATTATCTTGCTTGTCCTCCACTTCAGTAACTGTAGGACTACATTTGAAGCAACTCCTTACTCTATTAAGTGTTGAATTTAAGTGTTGAATTTGTGACACAATGTTAGGTAGATCAAAATGTTCTTACTTCAAAAAATTTCTTCTGAGAAGACTCAGAACAGTTTGCACTTTAATGGAGTGAAATCTTCCCTTTTTTTTTTGTTTGTTTGGTTTTAGTTTTGGTTTTAGTTTTTGTTTTGTTTTGTGGTATTTTTCTTCCACTCTGAGCAAGGTTCCCTGTGTCATAAGCATTGAAATTTTCTTCCTTGTCATTTTATTTCTTTAAAAGTACCTATGAAGAAAACTAGAGCTAACAATATCTAGGCTTATACTGTTACTTACTGATATAGAAGCTTTTAAGTGGTTTACTGTTGATAGCAGTGAGTTCGTCCTTAACAACTTGCTTTAAAGTTCTTCCTTCCCATCAATGAAAAAGTAAAAAAAAAAAAGTCTTAACTTTAGAATATAAATGAGTTTCTGTCAATCACCACTACATAGGTGCTATTGACCTACATTATGATGCAGATTTGATCAATGATTTTCAGAGAAGAACACATCATAGGAAGGAAAAAACATGAATTAGGTAGGAAGCTTATGAGAATTTAAAGTTCATAATAAGTTCATAATTGCCTAGGCTGGGAGGGAACTTGCAGATAATTGAGTCCAACCATCAGTTCAACTCTGACAAGCTTCATTCCAAGACAGAGACTTGGACCCTTGACCATCAGATTAGGAGTCTGATGCTCTCTCAATTGAACTACATACCCAGGTTTTTATTACAAGTCTACTTGGTTTTTAAGATGGATTTAATTGTGAATTTATCTGCAGACAGGTTTTTCACTGCAGCAGTCTCAAAGGAAAAAAAGTTACAGTGCAAGTGATCTTATGTGCTTTCATTAAATTAACTAATTTATTGTTTTCACCCTTTGGTCCTCGGAGTATTATCACAAGTATAACAGGAAATAGAACAGAACTGTGAAAAGAAAGAAGTGGAAAACAAACCAATTACTACAGCAAATGATGAATGGCTGATTTAGACATTAAAGAAAGCTTGATTGCTAGTTTTGGAGCAAAAATTCAGTACAGGAAGATAGTACCTCCAGGCAGCATTACTTGCAGAAATTGAAAGTACTGGGGAAGACCAGTAATGTACTAGGCTGTTTCTAGCCACTGGTAGTGAGTACAAACAACCTAGCAGGAGCTGGGATGCAAACTGCAATAGACTTTATAGAGGTGTCCCACCATGAAAATGCACTTATTGATTAGAGTTAAGATTTGTAATCATCAATGTCTTCCAATGAAGTGAAAAACATATTGTCTATACTTTCAAATGAGTGGTTTGTGTCAAAGTATCAGTCAGGCAGAACTCTCCTCAACCATTCTCACTGACATAATGCCCATATCTCAGTCTGTAAGAAAGAACCTACCTCTTAATCCCTAATTGTGCTACACCATGACTGGGGCTTAATTGACGCTGCCCTCCTTCTCTGCATCTCCATGGATATAAAAGAAATTTTAGCTTTCTTGCTAGTGTTAATAATAAATAGAAAATGCTAACAAATGGCTTTTTGAATGATACTTTATAGACTGTCAGTGCTTTTTGACTGGGATTATAATAAATCAGTAACACCTGCTTCAAAACCAACTGCTCACAATACTTGAAATGTTGAAGTAGAAAGCAATCAGGTTCATAAGTATTTTTCAAAAATTGATAAAATTGGTTCTTTTGTCTCATTGTTTTAGCTGTTTTGTTATTTTTTATTTGGTTTGACTGTACTGTTTTGTTTTGCTTGCTTCTGGTTTGTTTTGTTTTTTCATTCTAGTGAGATGGCTGGTGTTGGAATAATTCTGGTTTTTCTTTGCCAACTCACACAAAACTGTTATTTATAGTTGTTATATACAAAGGTGCATACACACTTACTCATTATAGCTATTATTTAGCTAAATGACTGAGGCATCTGACTGCTCCTTTTGTTCTAATTATTCTATAATTATATATCTTTACATGCTGTATTGTTACAGCACCTGTAAATAAACAAGGCTGACTTTCCAATCAAATTTTAACTGGTAGTGTATTTTCTTCATAATCACAGTCAAAATGGCCCATAACGGATCAGACTGCAGTAATAAAAATAAGATGGAGATTTAAGCTTAGTTTTTGTTGGGGGACTTTTAAAATGGTATTGCGGATTTTCTGAGAAGACTCAACTATTATTAGCACTCCATGCCAATAAATTGGAATACTCAAAAGGATAATGGCAAGACAGCAACCCTTCTTCTCTAGGTGGGAACAGATGAAGGAGAAGTGTCAGCACTCATAGAAAGAATAGAAAAAAAACATAGTAATACTTGAGATGATGAAGGTAAAGGGATTATGTCTGTCATCCTGTTTGCCAAGATCATTATAATTCATCTGGGATGCTCAAGAAGGATAATTTTTAAAAGCAGTTAGAAATAGATGGCTTAAAAGGACAACTGAAAAGAGAAAAAGAACAGATGAATCTGTTAGAGAAATAAAAAGCAAAACATGATCATGGTAGCACAAGTGGAAAACTCCAGTATTGTCCAAATACAAAGTTTAGTTCTAGGCAGAGATTCCTAGGATTGAGATGGGGTCTTATGATGAAAGCAGTTCTGAGGAAATCGAGGAACTGGAAGAAAAGGGAGTACGATCTTTTATTAAAACAGTGTCACACAAGTGCAGTGCCTAAACCACTGTCTACTTCCTGGGCAGAACCTGAGCTCAGTGAATTACAAGTTAAATTCTTATGTAGGCTGAGCAAAACAGAAACAATATTTGTGAAGGGTTTCTTTAACTGAAGGTGATCAGCTACTGCTGATGAAGATTTGTTTCTGAGGCCAGCAGGTCATGTCCTGAGTGGCTTATTAGGCTGAGTATGGTACCCCAAAGAGCAATGGGCATCTATTACAATTTGGGTAAATGGCTTTTTAGAGTCAGCTGAAGTACATCAGGCTGCTTGTATCCTGACAGTGTACAAGAAGTGGTGGCGTGGTACCAATTGCCATGCTGGTGAACACCAGCCACCCTAGACACCTCATTGAAGTACTACTGGACGCTTAAAATCGTAAGTTCAATCTCTTAGATAAAGGATTCAAAGAGTTCAGTGACAACCTAACACTGGACAATAGAAGAGACCAGATTCCCCTATTGAAGTAGATGGACCTACCTATAATGGTGAAGCTACCCTCCACTGGCACATTGTAAAGCAGGTTGAAGGAAAATTCTGTAACGAGCAATGTGCAAACTTTCATTCCTATAAACTAAACTTACTTAAAATAAACAGATTAGAGACTCAGAATTTGAACATTATTGATGAAGAAATGTGAATCTGACTTTAAAATCATCATATGACATCTGAAATGTGATCTCATGTGATTCCTCAAACGCATTATAGTTTCTGGTAGTTGTTGGTATTTGTTTTAAAGGTAGTATGTTTGACTTTAAAACAAAGATAAAACAAGCATGTACTGCTCATAGAGTTCTGGTAATATTTCATTTTAGATTTAAGCTCTTGGAAAGGCTGCACAAATATGCATTAACCTGTAAACATGCCACAGAAGAACAAGAGCAGACATTATATTACTGCAGCAACACATTTCTAGTATAATGTGTATTTTCCTGGAAACTGGAAAGCATTTCCTGGATTCCACTCGAAAACATTTTAGAGAGTCTGTACACAAGTTGGATTTGAACAAGAAAAAGATTGAAGCAACACCCTTTAACTAGCAAATTGTAACCTTCCATCCTGACAAAAATCCTGTTTCACGCCCCCTCTCTGGAGGTGTTCAATACTAGGCTAGACAAGGCACTGGGCAGCCTGGTCTAGTGGGAGGTGTTCCTGCCTATGGCAGGGTGGAAGCAGATTTGAGACTGCAATTTGATATGTTTTATATTACATGAAGTCTATAGCTTATATCAAGTTATACCTTTCTTTTCAATAAGCAAATCTATACTTGAAGGGCTAATGCTGATGTAACAGTTTCCAGCATTTATTTTGCCATATTAGAAATTAAACCAGAAGACTAGAAGATCTAATGAAGTTTGTTCTATTTATTGCTTTCAAGGCTCAAAGACATAATTAAAAATCACCACAGATTCTGGGCACATTTTCATATATACAAACTTTTCCTGTTGTACAGTAATTATACTTTGAGGACCTCCCCATATTTCAGTTCAAGTTCTTTCTGAGAAATTGCCTCTGTGAGCCACGTGTCTCTGGTCTTCCGTTCACCAACAATAGTAATGTAGTATTTTATTTGCTGGTGCTGCTGCTGCTAGCATCAACAGTCATAGAAGGGGAAAAGTTTGTGTGAGAGAAGAGTAGCTTGCCAAAGTAAAGTAATACCATTAGAAAGTGCACTAAAGTTCAACTGAATTCTCTGGAAGGAAAATCATAAGTGTTATCAACAGTGCCTGTTAATCTCTAGGGAACCAAAGATTGGCACACTTTTGGAAGCTGAATTATTCATATTTACACTTGGTAAAGATATATATACTTGAGAAATCATTCCCTGACATTTATCCCAACATCCCATCCAATAATGTGATGATGAAGTAGAGAACACTGTCAAATTCAGTGAGTGTTAGCTTACTTGGGAGATTCTGTGATAGGGTCCCACTCTTTCTCAACTTGATACTGAAATTGCAGGCATCAGAATTACCTCTGATTTTTGATGTGAATGTTTACCAAGAATGACGCTGGGTTTTTCTCTCCACTGTAGTTGTAGAAAAAAATTGCAGTATTAGGAAAATATAAATTATACTGCAATCAGTTAAATAATGCCCCTGTTACAAATGAAAAGCAAGCATGACTCAAATAGGTATGAATTATTGTGTGTGCAGTTGAGGGATCTAAAGAAAAAACTGCATTCTCTGATAGGGAAAAAACCCTCTTAAACTCAACAAATTCAAGGATTAATGTTGCAGAGCTGATTTTCTAGCCTGTTTGAAAAGGCATGGAAGGCTTGAATGCTGGAGCTGTATTCTGTCAAATAACTGAAAACTCAGAGGCTATTTGTAAAGAATAATCTGGATCTATGTTTAAAGATTAAACTGATATAATTGCTGATTTAGACTGTCATGTCTTTCTTCTCTCTTGGTTATTCCTTGTTTCTTATTTTTACAAAGTTATATGTCAACACCAAGTGGTGAATATAGTGTTGGCAGTTGGAAGGTCAAAAACCCAAAAAGCCAAAAGTTTTTGTAATCTGTCCACTGCCTTGTTGTTATATGTCATAAATCCAGTGAACATTTGGTCATGGATTGCATTGTCCAAAACTGCAATTATAATTTTTACATGAAAGTTATTGCTTCATTTTTAGTCTCAGATTTGGTGTCTACAGAAATATGAGCAAAATGATGATGAAAATTACTCTGTCCAGTCTGCCAGACTTTTGTGGCATCTTTGTTCTCTTGTTCTCTCCTTATAAGCAGATTCTCACACCTGTTACCAGACTGTTAACGCTTGTCAGACACAATAACAGCAAATGGTTTTAATTGTAAAGAACAGTCCTTAAGGCAGGACCATTAGGGAATCCTACTCATACTCCAGCTGGTTGTCCAAAACCCATTTGCAGTTGCAGTTCGGAGATTCTTTTGCATTCAGTGTTTGAAAGATGCTTCTGAATTTTGTCTTTGCTTTTTGGACCACTATTGACTTTCATATACAAGTGCTAAATTTAGTACTTGACAGTATTAATATGTTGGTTTTAATGCAATTTCAGCATTTCTGAGAATAAATTAAACCTGTGCTATGTCAGTTTGTTCTCATAGTTTCTCTGCATTCATAATTCTTACTGGCATGTTGAATTAAAAAAAATCCTCACTGAAAAGCATGAAAAGGCAAAAACATGATAATCTCTAAATGCACCTAGTGTAAACAAAATAATTTCAAGATGATAAATGTGGTTTTAAAACCTTTGAATCCAGGAAATAGCAGTAAAGGTCATTGTTACTCAAAAGTTAATGCTTTAGTATTCTACATGCGCATGTCTGTCTTACATGTAAATGTAAACCATTAGGTGAGGAAGAGATTGCTGATATACAAATACATAAATAAAAAAATAAATTAATATATACATGAGAAAAACATTTCATGCAATCTGAATAGTTAAATATTAATATTTCATTTTAAATTTTTTGCCTAAAATACTTTTGAAATAATATACTCTTATCACTTAGCTTATCACTGCCTATGAGAAAGTATTGCCTCTTCCTGTCCCCCCTTTTAGTAAGTTCTTGTCTCATACTTTCCAAAAGTTAAAAATAGAATGTGTGGAAGACCCTAAATTATTCTTTATGTAATACACCAAAGATGTAACTCATGCACAGGGTTTTTTTGCACAATGACAAAAACAAAGCACCCACAGATATATATATAAGGCGCTTCAGCCAGTTTCCATGTTGCTGCATTCCATGTATTTAACACTCCAAGTGGAAAGTGTTATCTACTAGAAAACACTCCAGACAGCATCTGATGTGATATTTATGCTAAATACCTAACATTTCTGCTGACTACTGTAAAATCCTGAAGAGTTTCCACTGATTTTCACTTTCTGCCACTGCTTATTATGAGTATAACCTAAGAATATGCATGAGAGACCAAAAAGACTTCTGAATACAGCAAAACCTGAGCTGCACTCACAATTGACTTACTAATACTTGTTATCTAATTCTGCTTTCATGAGATGCATGGAAGGTATGACTGTACAAGTGATTGTTGAAATACTACACCTAGTAGAGGAATTAAATTGTGCAGCCATTCATGGGGACGTGTATAGGGTTTACAGGTTGGCCAAGAGGAACTTTAAGAAGTTCAACAGGGACAAAGGCCAAGTCCTACTGCAGGCAGTGCTGCAGGAAATGACCTGGCTGCCCTGGTAGATGTACAACAAGCATGGTGTTCCCTGGCTGCACAGACAGCCAACAGGCACAAATTCACAGGGACCTAAGGTTGTCCCCTTACACTCAGTACATCTACCATATTATATCTAATTTTGAGCCTCTAAATACAGGAAAGATGACAATAGGTCTCTGATCCAGTCTCAAACAGCAATAATCCAGTCAGAGACTGGGGTATGTGGCCTATGGGGAGAGGCTGAGGGAACAGGCCTGGAGAAGAGATGACTTTAAGGGAACATAACAGCAGTGTACCACAAAAAATATTAAAAGGTTCTCAAGAAGACAGAGCCAGGCACTTTAAGGCAGACTATAATGGGAGTATGAGAAGTCTTGAGTGGATGCAAGGGGAAACTTCATCAGCAAGGCAGTCCAATAGTGACTAAAGACAGGTTGCCCAGCAGGTTTGTGCCATCTCTTGCCATGAAGGTTCTCAAGCCGTTTTAACTAAAGACCTCCGTAACCTGATCAAAGCTGACCTTCTTTTAGTAAGACATTGTGCTAAGGCTTCCTGATATGCTTTTCATCCAGCATTATCCCATGAAAATTCAGTCTTTTGCAAAGCTTTGGATGTTCCATATTCCTAGAATCTTTAAAGAAGCACGAAGCTTTGGATGCCAAGTTGTTCTCTGTTACAAATGCCACCACTCCAACAGAAGCTGGTGATTCTGCTCCTGTTACTCATGCTGACTCACATAGTGAGTGACCTGAGTACTTCCACTGAAATGAGTACCATTACTGTCAGAGTAAGATACAACCAGTGAAAAAGAATGCCAGAACAAAGGTGTCAGTGTTAGCTAAGCCTTGAGAGGCATATCACTTCCTCTTCAGTTGTGAGCTAAGTGAAAAATACTTAGAAAGCAATAGCACATTTTAAAACAGTAAACTAATTTACTTATTTTAAATTTTAACAGTATCTATAATTTGGCAAGAGAAGAAATTTTATTCTAACATGTTTTCCTTATTGAGAAAATTATCTGCAGCACAGCTAAACTAAAAATCTAAATTGTAATTATGATGACAAGTATAGTTTTTCTTATTTAACAGGTGCTTTCTATCATTATATGATTTTATTTATGGCTAATAAACTAAAATTATGCTAGAGACAAAGAATTTGTCCCAAGACTCTCCCATATCAGTGTGCAACATAATTTAACTTACAAATCAAGTTCACTGGAGTAGAATCCTGCTAATTAGTATTTGCCATGTAAACTGCTGTATGCTGCAAAGAGTCTTACTGATTTACTCTGTATGAACAGAGTAAATAAGAGTCCCAACTAATAAATTATCAAACTGATAAGTAATCTTGTAGAGAATTTACCAGCAAGGACCGCACAGATTAATCTCTTCTGACTTGTATGTCACTGACAACAGTCCTGCACACATGCCAGAAGCTGGAATTCCTTGCTGCAAGCTCTTACTCTAAGTCTTTAGATGTATGCTCCATTATCAAAGGCATCACAACCCTAAAAGTATAAGAAAGGTGACACTGGTTCAGACCAATGCCTTGGTAGCAGGCCTCAACAGCAGATGTTTAATGAAGGATATTAGAACATGGCAGAGGGGGTGACTGTCCATGAAAATCCTATTCCCATGAAAATCCTATTCCAGCCTCTAATATTGGTGGCTAAGAATTCTATAGTGTAGAGAGATCCTTAATTCTGAATTGCCTCCAGGGGATCAAGCCAAATGCAGTAGATTGTTCACAGTAAAAACTGAGAAAATAGAGCTAAAACTTTGACTGCATCAAAAATAGGCTCATCCCAGTTGCGTTGGAGGTACAAATGAAGGTATTTCAGACAATGTAACAAAACAAGTCTTGAGAAAAATAATAGATTTTATGTATAAAATATATTTTCTTTAAATAGCCAGGAAGTAAGGTATTGCACTTGACCACAGAGGAGTACAGATACATATACAGGATGTCCCTGCTCACTGCAGGAGAGTTGGACTTTGAAAGTCCCTTCCAATTCTGTGACTCTATGATTCTGTGTTGAAATGAATGTGTTGACCAATTCAGTGTACGTATATGTTTTTTAAAATATCATTGATTAATTATGTTTAGTTTATTTATTTAAAAGTATGTTGAATTTACTTAAAGTGCTTTCAAATGTAACTTCAATAAGTTTTTTAAAACACAAGGGAAGCTTGTTCTTGTGTACAGCCACAAAATAGATTTCCTGCATCTACAAATACTATTAATAAGATATTGATTACATAATCTGCCTTCTAAATTTTGCATTTCTTTGTTGTAATATAACACTGTTATGTATTTATCTAATAAACAATACTGCTTTGAATCATGTCTCCAAATGAAGGTTGGGGGAAACAAAATAATGTCCAAGAAAAATAGACTAAAATTCCATCCAGTCAAGTGCCTCTAGCTTAAGTGACAAAATAAGAAATCAATTGGTTGAAATAGTCAATCTTGTGTGTTTGTGCTTTCTATTAATTACATTACAAGGGAAAAACAAGTCTCAGTCTTTATTTATTTCTCTGTGTATTATTACAAACCCCTGATAGCAATGATGCCTATAGCAATAATGCATTAGGAGAAAAAAGGTAGATTTATATCTGGTTCTCTGGCTCAACATTTAGTTCAAATAATACTGGATCATGTGCATTAAGCTCTGATAATGATTCACCAATAAAGCTGAGAATTTGGCTGTTCCATTGCATAATTAGATACAGTTGCAAATACTCTGATGGCTACAAATTGCAAACTTGTGCTGCTGCCAGCCACGCATTTGCTCGCCATCAGTTATGAGCTTGAAGAGAGACTACGCAGTGTTAAATGCAGCTCATTGGAAGCTGGTTCAAAAGGAATACAGTGTGAACAGGCTTGGGAAAGTTGTGTTTCTGCTAGTAAGGGTAAGTCTTCCTTGTGAACTGAAAACTCAAAACTGTAACTCTGGGGAAGCAAAACAGTCTCAATTGCTGTCAGCTTCCAAAGGAGACAAATTTCACAGATGCTGCCTGTGAGGAAAGTGCATCATAACATACAGATACATATAATTTCTTCTTCTGTATGTAGAAGACAGAGACTGAAATGAGGAGCCTTGGAATATGCAGAGTGACTCAAGTACATGCTCATTTCAAGAAATTCATTATAAAATTCAGTTGAAGAGTGATGATTGGTTCCTTACTTTTCTTAAAATGGTTATATATTGACAATAGGTGTTGAATTCATGTAATAAATTTAGAACCATACATAACAAAAAACATTTGCAATGACTAATCAAGAGCAGCTATGTAATGCAGAAGGATAGAGATGGGGTTTTGGCTTTTTTTTTCAGTCCAAGGTTATTTTTTTAATGTAAAATTATTCAGAGCAAACCCTGACTCTCTGTGGTACCTTTTGAGATACTGGGACAAGAGGACTTTACATGGCTGTTGCCTGTAATAGCTCTGCAAATTTATATCCTGGAAATATGCAATCCTCAGTATACCAATCTTTTCATCCTGTGATCTGCTAAAAAGTAATGCTTAATAGTATCTCTGTATTGAGCTTGGAGTGATGAAGAGTGCTCATTAACCCTACGGACCATCCTGTAAGAATGGTTTCCATATCCATTTAATGATAACTTCTAATTAATTTATTTTGTAGTAACATAATTTTCTGGGCAGCAAAGTTAACTCGCATATAAATATAAAAATTCTGAGGTTATGATTCCTCACAAAAGCTCTGCTTGTTTTTGTTGAGAACCTTAATCTACTTCATTTAGATTAATAAGTATTCTTATAATTTAACTGACAATAACTGAAAATTTTCATGTCTACAAAGTAATTATGATATTTCTGCTTGGACATGCATTTGGTTTATGTCTTATGTGATGTATGGTACTCTTATCTCTTATCCTCATTATTCTTATATGATAAATGGAAATGGCCCAGTTTGATGCATTATAAACCAATTCAATTTAACTTTAATTTTGCTGTGTCTGAAAATTCTTACTTTTCCAATGGAAATCCTTCATCCCCTGTATTGTTGTACAGTTTACAGCAGCACAATTCCCTGGTGGAAGAATAAGTAGGTAGCTGCTAATACCTGTGCTGTTCTTTAAAAGCCATAGGTACTCTCAGAGAAGACTATTTATCTTCCAAATCCTTCTGAACAATTTTTTCCCACCTCTTTAAAGGTTCACTGATTCACATATAGTCAATGTCTCTGTAGAAAGCTTTTGAAAGTATTTTAAATTGTGGATTGCTTTTGGTAATGCTGAAACCTTGGAATGTCCTGGACTATAGTCTGATTGAAAATTGAAAATGTCATCATGCTGTTAAAGCATTTCATTATATTTGAATTGTTATGGCTTTTGAATGAAAGCCACGGTGATACCTATAAAGGTGTGTATATGCCTTGTGAGAAATGGCAGCTGTTATTGTCTGATTCTGCTGCTTTTAACTTGCTTGTGTAAGCTGCAGTCAAACAAAAAAAATATCATGAGGTGCATTCCAAGTATCTCTGAAATGAGATACTGAATAGCAAAGATATTCAGAATACTCACATTATTTTTCTTTCTCCCACAGCAATAAAGGTCAAAGGATTTGCAAAGTCAAAGGTGAAAATCCTGTATTTATTGACAAGACTTTGCCATGTCTTGTGGCTCAGAACATTGTTGAAACTATTTTAGTTTTTATTTCAACAAAGTGAAATTTTAGAGAATTTTAGATAATTAAAGTTGTTCAGCTGCTTGGAATTAAAAGACATATTTTTTTCCTTTAGGACAGTGTATGTATGATTTTTGTGAATGATTGTGATCTAAACTCCCAAATAAGTTCATTTTCAGTAAATGCTTTCAGATTCCTTGCAGGTGCTAATTCCTTCACTAGATTTATTCTATCTTTCCCTTAAGTCTTGTACTTTATATACATGTCAAGTAAAATGAGCAAAAATTTAATGTATCATTTTGTATTTATGTCTTCATGTCTAAACTGAGATCCACAAGTATATCCTGAAACTGTATGTGAAACTGGCATGTCTAACTAATGGGGACAGGACAGAATTGCACCTGAAATGATGAAACGTTTGAAAACAGCTTCAGGCAAAGTGCAGCCACTGAATTCTGAAGGACAAAAGAGGATACAAGGTACTATGTACCAGTATTTTTTCACATCTTTGAAAGGGAACATGTAAGGAGATGCTCTGTACCAAGAAAATAAGTGGTCTGCCCACACAGATTCCGACTAACAATCAAAGTACATGATATGTGAATGCAGTGATAGTTCTCTTTTATCATCTCCCCAGCTTCCACTAAGTTGTGAAATGGGCAATTCATATCTCAGATGTCATCGCTTTGTATTTAATAGGCCAATATAGAACTTGTTTTCATTATTGTTTTCTGAATCCACATTTGCCATCATCTGATCTGTTGTACTGTGTAGTTACATGCTGAATGATGAAGTACACCTTAAACTTTCAACTTGTCTCCTGTTAGTTTGTCTTGATTCCCTCTTTCTCACATTATAATCATCAATCATCCCCTCTTCTGGTAATTGTCCTGCCCCTCATGGTTTTGTAAACAATTCTTGCAATCCCTCTGTCATTATTTTTTTTCTTAGCAGGAAAGATGCTAAGATACAGCACTTCAAAGTCTTTAAGGGTGTAAATAAAATGGGCTAAATTATTCTGATGGAGGTAATGTTTCAAATGCCTGAGGGCTAGGATAAGAGTCAGAGATAAACATTTTCATAGAATTGGACTATAAACCCTATAGATTTTGGGAAAATTATTAGGTACAGTGATTTCTTACTGGCTTGGAGTTTTTGGGGGATATTTATATATAGACAGATATTTCCTTCAAGATGAGGTTTTGGATTTGTTGCTTTGTTGTGGTTTTCTTTTTGTTTTTCTCCCAGAATTTATGTTTACATTTTCCTTGAGCACAAGGGTGGTTTAGGATCTCTAGGAGATTTGTATTTCAACCTCAGCCTGAGTCAGGAGAGGTGTTTACCTCTTCCAAACTCCCATAACTCAGGAGGACCTCAGCACCAACTGATTTTGAAAGGGAGAATTTTTTTTTCTCTGATCGATGGTTCTTCTCCAATACTCAAAAACTGGCTCAAAGAGGAAGAAAAACTTTGTATTTTCTCCCTAAATCTGTGTCAAATTCAAAGTGGGCTAATTGTTGATGCTGGTATCCAGTTCAAGAAACCCGAAAACATAATGAAAACTAAATTTCTAGGTGGCAACACAACTTCTTCTACAGTATTATTCATAATTTAGGTAGAGGTAGCTCAAAATCAAAGCCAAATTTACAGTTTGCTGTTGTGTCTGTCTAGAAGAAGGTCATATGAGGCTGGTAAGCACAGCAAAAGGAAATTCTTACATATGCTATTGCAGGATTGTGAAACAAAAGGATCACAGATTTTTTTCTCCTACTCACAGCTATCTGTCATGGAACCAGCAATGTTGTAGTTGGACAGAGTTCAGTGCTTTAATGAGTTTCATTAGATTACAAAATCCCTTAGTAGTTTCCACAAAATATAATTTTTATCCCCTTTATTTCTGAAGTGTAAGATGCAAGTGGACAGACTTCTCTTATTTCTTTTTTACTTCCGCTCAGTATTCATTTTTCTTGTCATTCTACCTTCCAACAATTAACTTTTATAATCTGTATATCATACAGATCATGTTTATACATATTTGTATTCATAGATATTTGAAGCTCAGCATCATTAATTCTGCAATATTTGTCTAAGCTATCAAGATTCAGAAATACTAGCCGAGGAAATATTAGTTTGCTATGGAATATTTACAGATCATGTACAAATTGTTTCTTCCTTTAAAGTCATCACAGTAAAGTAACAAGATTTGAATATTTCAAAAATAGGACAGATCACTCTTGATTAATGTGTGCTATAGTTGCTCTTAATGGCACTCATATTTATTTTTTAAATGAGTCTGAAATTGAGTATTGCAAGTACTAAATGACATACAGGCAGATTGGAAGGATTTGTGTTCATGCCATTTTGTTATTTTTAAGATGAAGTACAATTAATTGAATGCTAAAATTTTAAAAACTGTTCTGTCCTTGAAAAGTTTCTGTAAGTGAATTGACTGTCTGCAATTAACAGCACATTTTAGAATGTTTTTGGGTGTATCTTATTAAAGCATCTGTATCTAGAGCATTTGGGAAAAAAATTCAAACTTTCAAGGAACTATTTTAACCTTATCCTGGTTTGGGGGGAAAGAAATGTTTTTAGGTATTGAATTTTTCAGTATTATCTGATTTTTTTAGACAGTGATGAACAATGCAAGGAGCCATTCTGGCATATAAATCAGATGTAAATATTTATCATTTCCCAGGCTGGAAGAAATTGCCTTATTTGTTTTTGAGCTCAATTGTTGTCTATTGATGTTGTGGCAGTTCTCACAAGAAGTAAAGGCTGCTTAAAACTGCATAAAGGTAAAATACTACAGGAGAGCACTAACATGAAGAATGATGCATTAAAGGAAATGCACCATTATGAGCACCCAATGGCATAATTTTCCTAGACATAAATAACTTCAATTCTAAATCTACCTAAAAAAGAAAAAAGTGTGCTAAAATTGCTAACTGCCAGTGTTAGATTGAGTTAGACTGTCTTGTTGGGTGATGATAGAAAACACCTATCTGTGCAAGTGAATAAGAAATTCTCTTCTATAAAGTGAAAATCTCCTGCATAGAGGAAATGCTTGAAACATCAAGCTTGGAGAGTAGGATCTTCTAACTGATTGACCATGAATTTATCTCAGTGTGTAAGAAAAAAGACTGCTCTCTTTTTTCAGAGGTAAATTCCTTACCCTTCAATTTAGTTTTTTATTCTTAAAATAAGACATCCTACCTAATAAAAACTTTCATTTAAAATTATGTTTACATCATATTAATGTATTCCCAGTTGCAGCATTTCTGAAGGCTGCAATAGAGATTTTTATTTTAAAGTTTTGCAATGTAATTAATGCTCATGCATATGTTCTCATAAATTCATGAATCCGTTCCCCTTTTTTCTTTAAGAAAATGTTAAGGTTTGTGGAATACTTAGAGGGAAGAGTAATCATTTCAATTCTGATGTCAGCCTGTAAGGTTTAAGTGGATTAAATATTATACATGTAATGTTACAAAATACCTAGTGGGAAAATTAACTTTAGTAAGAATTAAGCATTCGGCAAAAACTGAAAGATATTCAGTTTGCTAATGTTTCCTACAGAACTTGTAGCACTTTTTAGGACTAAAAAAACTTTGAGGAGAAATTAAATAATAGAAAAGAGGAAATAACATTGCAGGGGGAAGACAGAGGGAGATAAGCTAAAACTGTATCTTGGATACTTCTTATACATTTACTTTTCTTTTAATACCATGTATTTAGACAAGTTAAAGTGATTTATAGCATTTCCTGACAACTTTGTAAGCACAGCATCTTCATAACAGTCACTGATTTTGGAAATAAAATGATGATGTTATGTTTTCTGTAATTCCCAGTTCAACAAGTCTACACATGATTAGCCTGTTCAAGTTTATCAGAGTAACAGCATTTTGTTTATTGCAAAATGCATCCAAGAAATACATAAAATATGAAGTCTTCTAGTATTCACTACCTCTCAGCTAAATGCAGTCTTTTGTCAGTTTTGCATCTTCTAACAGACTTTAAGGTAATTGGGGGGTATAATACTAAGTTTAACTAACTGCAGATAGGAAGCTCATGCATCAGTGAGGTGTGTCTCTTAGTTAAAAGGATGTTTGCTTTGAGCTGAAGAAGGACAAGCTGAAGTGGCAGCTCTGAAAGATATGCAAAGCTCCACACAGTTTTCTAAGAGGATGTAGAGAGGTGAGAGTCAGGTTCTTCTCCCAAGTAACAAGCCATGGGACGAAAGGAAACAGCCTCAAGTTGTGCTAGGGGAAAGTTAGATGGATATTGGGGAAAACTGTGACACTGGAAGGGTTCTCAAGCATTGGAACAGGCTCTCCAGTGAAGGGGTTGATGTCCCATCCATACAGATATTCAAGTCCAGTCTTGCAGATGCTCTGAGCAACCTGATCTAGTGCAGGATGTCGTTAGATAGATATTTGGGACAATTTTGACAGGAAAAGGCTTGTCAAGCACTGGAAGAGGCTGCCCAGGGAGGGGTTGAGGCCCTGTCCCTGGAGCGATTTCAGAGCCAGGCAGACACACAACTCAGAGAGATGGTTTAGGATGGGTTCTGTCAGAGTTGGGTTGATGGTTGAACTCCATGATCTGAAAGGTTTCTTCCAACCTAGGCCATTCTATGATTCTATGATCTCTCTTTCTCTAGTTTTCTTAATAAGCTTTCTTTCGGCTTCTGTAGTCTCAGAATTAACTTCTGAGATTTATAGCACTTCTCATCTTTGCTGTATTAGAAAATTTAGAACTTTCAACTTATTAGCCATTACTGCTAGCTGTACCTAATTCACAAACTACCTTCTGTTACTTTCTGTCATGTCTCTCCTCTAGTATGATTTGACAGATACAGGTCTTTTCATAGCTGGTGTTCTAACTTGTCACTGCTGAATACTTTCTTACCCTTAATGTTCTCTTCTGGAGATGACAAGCTGGCATGTAATTTGCATGAACTGCTTTCAAGATCTGCTTCTAAACATGACATTCTGCTGAGCTGCTGTCACAAGCAGAGTATTAATACTCCTTCTCATTAGAAGAACAAAATGTGGAAGAAGAACAGAGAGGAGTGATTGGCCAGACTCTTGTGATAAAGCTGCTGCTCTTGTACTTCAATGAAACTGAATTATTGAGGGGTTTTCACTTAAAAATTCCTCAAAACCTATGGTTTTAACCTCTTATTCAAACACTTGGAAAAAAAATACCCCAATAACCTAATCAAATCACAAAACCTCCGAAGTATTAACAAAACACTTAGGGGAACCCCTTTCCTTCTCTCTCCCTGGCTCAATTTCAGTATAACAGCTTCTCTGTGCCTTTCCTGGTTTCACTTACTCTTGATTCTGCCACTCATCACACATTAAGTCCTTCCTAGTCCCTTAGCAAGATGATGGGCAGTACAAGTTTCGTTCTGTCACACTTTGCTTCTTACTCAAATTCCCAGCTCAGGGATGGGTTTCTCCACTCCATTGCCTCTTCAGGGAAGTACCAAACTTGCTTCCCTTTGACACAAAAAGTATGTAGTCTAAGGACAGAAGGCTTTTTATTTCTAAAATAACACAGATTCAATAATAAATTTAATTTGTATCATGGTTCTCTAAATGTATATGTAAAAATGATGATTGATGTCATTAATTTTCTAAGTAACTTATAGAAATGAGAAAAAATATTGTTTGGTCATTCAAGAAATATATCCTTAAATGAAAAATATATGGCAAGTAAGGTGGGTAATGTTCCAATCCTCTTTTCTCTCTGTACATAAGATTTATAGAAAAATTGTGGGATGGATCTTCTGAGGAGTAACTAGTTCTGATTCTAAGTGATAGCACCAGCAAAAACATTATAAAGCAGAACCAGAGTAAAGGAGCAGAAAGCAGACAATGCAGAATTTCTTCCGGAAAAGACAGCAGACAAAGAAGTTGTAAAAGTATAATTGCTAAATTGTCCATACAAAAAAATCCACTACAGGCAGCTCTACTATACAAAGGAAGGTGAAAGCCTGATGAAAATTTCTGTCATATATGAATTCAGCTAGAAATTTCTACCTTGTCCCTACACTAAATAATGTATTTTGAAAAACTTTTTTTTTTTTTTTAGTAAGATCCTTGCCAACTGGACAGAACAAACAGAAAGCAGCCTGAGAGATGAGTACTGATCAAGAAAAGGAACAGACTTGTCTTTTGTTCATGACCTAATTTTTTTATTCCTGTACAAGGCATATTTTGTTGACAATGACCGTCTTAAAATTTGTTTCTACAGTTCACTGTACCTCTGTTCATTGTACATTTGAGACAGGTACTGAAATAAGCACACAATGTTTCTCTTTGCTATACTTATCACCAAGCAACTTGACAGACAAGCTATTCTCATCTTCTTGGGGTTAACTTTTTTGCTGGATACTATTCTTTTTGAAAGACTTTTTCTTTTGAAATTATGTAGGTTTTGGCTCTTTTGGGGACTAGCTAAACTGCATCCTGCTTTTGGTTTACGAACATATTTTCACCGTGTTATTTTTTAGTATGATGCATTTAAATTATGACTGTTCATCACTTACATCAATTACATTTTGAAAACAAGTATGTGGATCTTATGACCTCATCTCCTATTCAGTTGAAACAATTGTCTCTCTTTGCTGGACTCATCAGTCTCCACTTCTAAAATACATTCTAATTCTACTTTTCATGATGTCTAAATTATTTTGATTAGCATGCTAATGTGGATCATTGATGCCAGTTTGGAAAATGGTGAAAAAGGCATCACTTCAATACACCGGATTATGGTTTGATTTAGACGTTAGAGTTCAGTATATTGTTCAGATGCAAGCTCCTGTGTTAACATTATTGATGATATTTAAGTGCAGGAAATAGATGACATTTGTTTTTTCTTATTGGTAAGTGCCATTGAAGACAGCTCTCCACCTGGTTACCTAGCAGAATTTATTTTTGTTTCTCTCCCCAAGCCCCCACTCAGTTCTGCAAATCAATTTTATCTTTTTGTTGTTGTTTTTGTCTTGCTGATGTTTGCAGTAAGGTGACACCTGTACCATTAGTTTTAATAGGACCTTCTAGACCCATCTAGACAACCATTGCCTCGAAACATCTTCACTGTTGGAGAAAACAGTTGTACACAATGAAATAATGTGTAGGAAGCAAAGTGTACAAAATTAAATACTACCACATGATAGATCAAATGAAAATCAGATCAATTTTCAGGTTCACAAATGCTATCAGAGCTTTTAGTCAATCACAACAATGTGTAAGACTGGATGTGTCTGATCTAAAAGAGAATTAATGCAAAATGCCTGGGCAGAACATTTGCTTTGATTACTCTTTAGGTAGCATGACTGTATGACTCATGACTTCCCTACCTGCTATCTTTGTCTCTTTATTAAAGAAGCAACCCTAAGGTCCACTTTGAGGCAAAAAAAGGATTACCAGGTTTCTCCCTTGGACAGTCCCGGGCTTATGTACTTCTGTCTGTTTTCAGCAGGTTTGTTGTTTTTTTTGTTTTTGGTTTTGAGAGCAGAGAGAGATCAACCTGCTTTGAGAGATCAGGATCTTATGAGACATTGTAAGAAGAGAGAGACAGTTGTATTAAGAAAGAGGCTCTCATAATAGAGAGACATTAATTACTACACTAGTGGAGCAGATGGAACAGGGAAACATTCAATAAAGTCATTTTGAGAGCAGTCAGTCCGCAAAATATTAGAAGTGCCTGAAACTACTGTGAATTCTGTTATCAAGGTCATAGTGTCTTTTCATTGAATGTATAATAAATAAGGCAGCATTAAAATTTTCATTTGGAGAAGGCAGTTGTTCTGAAGAAATTAGTTTATATCTCTAAGTCTGCCATATGAAGCCTAACAAGAACCTGTTTAAATGTAAATTCCAGAAAGACACAAACAGATTCCCTGGTTATGCTACTATGTTGGAAATTTAAAATGAATGTACATAATGATCAACAAAGTGAAATGACATTCCTTTCAACTACACAGCAGTTAACAACAACTTACAGTTGCAAACATCTTAAACCATAAACAGCAGAGTAATACACCCTTTTTCTGGGATAAGAGGGATCTAATTGAACGGATGAATTCACAAGTTCTAGACAGAGGATATGAGTAACCATCCTTAATTATTTCACAATGATCAGAAAGCAGTAAACTATCAGAACTACTTGAAAAAAATCAGTAATTATTAGAAAATGTTCATAGTGCTTGCTTTGATTTGCTTGCTAAATAATATATTTGTATTTCAGAACTGATGGGACAAAAGTTTTCAGAAATAGAAGCTGTTCAGAACCTTAATTTTACATTAAGTAGCCATAATCTACTATGGTTTGGGAACCATAGTTCCCAAAGACAAAGCAAATGTATAATATTTAAAAATCAGAACTAGATCTTTGAATCACAGATAATGTCTCAAATGTTTCAAATGTAGTGTAACAGAGAGGTTGTGGACGCCCCCTCTCTGGAGGTGTTCAAGACCAGGCTGGACCTGGCACTGGGCAGCCTGATCTAGTGGGAGGTGTCCCTGCCTATGGCAGGGGGGTTGGAACTTGATGATCTTTAAGGTCCCTTCCAACCCAAACTATTCTATGATTCTATGAAAAAGGATTGTTACGAAGAAGCTTAAATACTAGGGGTTTTTTGTATTGTTACTCCAACTCTTGCTTAGATCAAAACAGAGATCCTAAAGCTACTTAAAAATTCAATATGTTGATATGTCCTCCATCCTGCATGCTTTTACACTACCTGGGATTTTGCAGCAGAATTCAGGAGTTCTTGTTTAGCCTCTAGTCTCAGTATAGGCCCTTTTAGATGTGATGCACAAAGTGCAGGAACTGAGCCTTCTTCCATTGCTATGCAAATTCACCTGCTTGCAAGTAGGATGTACTCTCCCCCTGGTATTGTAACTCCAAGTTCCTTGGCCTTAGGGTCCTACTGGGCTTATTTTGTACTTTCTTCAAACCAGGATCACAAAGCTGACTGCTGCAGCTCAGACTGCCACCTTTAGGTATTTATGCTGAAAAAAATTCATGGAGGGAGGTGTATATTGTATAGTGTCTGGAAACATGCAGTGCAATGCACTCGTTCCACACATCTTTTTCATAGGTAGAGCTTGTAGAGCAGGTGTGATGGTAACTTATTCTTTTGCAGTCCATGTCCCAGGAAGACTGCATGGATAGAATGCCCTTCAAAGTACAGGCAGATGTTGCTTATGTTGGTGGGCATGACAATGCTTCAGACCAGAGACAGTGAGACTTGCATGTCTACAGCAATCTACCGCCAAGACTAAGAATGGGAGAGAAGTGAAATTAATGTATGCAAGGATAAGAAAGCAGCTGTATTATACATTCTGTGAGAAAGACGTTGTGTTATTGGTATTTCTCTGAGAGCTCTTCCTTGCTAGCTTTGAGCAGGAGCAAATGGAGATTTCTATACAACTGAAGATGCTCCCCAGGACAAAAACTAAACCCTCGTGAGGGCAGACAGAAGGTGCCTGGGGTGTATCATGTTGCTGGCAATTCAGATCATGGCACACTATTGCAAATTTTTGGATGATTAGGGTTTTGCTCCTCTGGACAAGCAACTCTCTGGACTGCTTGATGCTGTGGAAATATACCCTTATCTCTCACATTTAACAGATGAGTATTAGACTCACTGTGAACAAAATGTTCTGGTGCAAATCCAGCTCACAAACAGTGGTGGAAATGTTTGGCCATTACTTCTACCCTCAGATTTCAGATTTTTCTACACAGATCATGTCCACTTTATGCTGAAGACAGCCTGGAACACCCTCATTTCCATCTGACATGCCAGCACAGGGTTGTGGAAAACTCTAGCCTGGGTGCTGGAATGAGAAGGGAGGGAACTGATTGCATGCAGGAGGATTTTTGGTTTTCTTTGGTTGTTTTTTTTTCTTTGGTTGTGTTTTTTGTTTGTTTGGAGCTTTTTTCCAGGAAAGGAGGCAAAAGTATTGCATTTCCCGTAATGTTGTGCATTACACAACAACACACTATTGTGTTGTTGTGTAATCCTAATGAACTGTGTTTCGGTTATGGAAATTTTTTCTAAAGACTGCATGAGAGGTCTGGGAATTATAATTCCAGTATTGCTGCAAAGTAATGCATGGCATAAATTCTGAAAGTGGTGCATGTCATTTTCTTATGTAGGAAAACAAATTTGCAAAGTCACACCTTGCTGTCATAAACATTTTGTACTGAGACCTGAACACTCTTCTTAATGACAATATGCCCTGCTATTTGCTGAGAATTGCAATGCAGAAGTATTTCAGCACTAATGCCAGGCTAATTTTGCAAAAACACATGAAAATACCACACAGACATATTCATTCTTGTAATAACTCGTTCTTATACTTGTCATCCTAATAGGTCTCTTCTACATCTGTTGCATGTTGAATTCTCATTTCACGGAGCCTGTGTATTTGAGTTCTAACAATTACTTTGAACATCACGACTATATTTAGGTACTTTGCATGTCAATTTATTTATGGACAAGGCATGCCTGAAAAAAACTGTAAAGCCTAACCTTCAGATCAGATAGGTCTAAAAAATCAGACCAGAAAATCATATTATGTCCCAGGAACAGTGGTAGAAGATACCATAATAGCATCTTAGTTCACCTGAATCTTTGTTTTATCTCATAAAAATAGTGGTATTCCACTTCATGCTTGCCTGGTAGGCTAAAGTTAGTCTATAAGACTACTGGAAAATAAGCTATAACAGCCCCTTTTCTTCCTGAGCTGGTAATGTAAATTGTAAATTTAGTAAATTGTAATTTAATAATTGTAAATTGTAAATTTTAAATTTACTTTTGTAAATTATTGCAATTTCTTTTAATTAGCTTAATTTAATAGATAAGAATTCATAATTTACTTTACTCCTTCCTTTACACCACAGCTGCTAAGGAAAAGCTGTAATTCACTACAGCATTCAATATTTATTTTCCAAATACGACCCAGGAATGTCAGCACTACTGGGATTGAACTGAAAGGCTATTTAAGATGGCTTACCATGCTGACCTTTCTTTATGGTGGCAGTAAACTAGTCAGTGAGAGCATGTGCTATTCAGATTTTTTCCTTCTTCCTTTTTATTCTGTAATTAAGACTCATCCATAAGAAATTTCAATGAGAGAATAACTGTCTTATAATAAGCACTAATTAGCTATTGAACTTATTCTAGCATCTGGTGCTGCAGAACTTCCCCAAAACTAGCTTGAATAGAATGGTGCCATCTGTCTGTTCTAAGTTCAGCTAACAATCTGTCAGATTTTGTTCTTTTAACCTCTTTAATAATTAAAGACAAATTGGCATAGTCTGCCAAGAAAATGGAACTACCCAAATAACTACCTGACCTTCAGTTTCTGTGCAATCAGGGGTCTTAGTGAAGCATGAACAACTTTTAGGTATAATACTAGTAAAAAATAAAATCCATGAACTGTTTTTCCTCATCCTTGAAACTGGAATTCTGATTGAAGTACACCAAGGCTACCAAAGATCTGATTTCTATGTTCTGGAACACTTTCTAAAGCTTTAAATTCCATTTAATTTCTTCTCTTTGATTTTAAATACCTTATTTATATTTATCATAGCTAACCATTGGAGATAAATACAAGGATATTATGCCAGTAAACAAAACATGTAGAACAAACATTGTTTTCTACTTTAGTAATATCTTGCTAAGATTCTGAACACCAGACACTATGTATGCATGTTCTTTCCTGGTTTTGTGTCAGCGATTCCGTGAGATTCAACTGAATTGCATTCATTCAAAATGAAAAACACGTTTCTATCTCTATGAACACTATAGACCAATGTCATTACCCAGGGCAGTATTTTATGCTCTACATTATGCACATTGAACCAACTGAAAATATAAAAGCATGCAATTTGGCTTATTAAAGAAACTACTGAAGGAAAGAAATAGTTTTTACATTAGCAGGGTAGGGGTAGAGAATTCTTTCACAAGAAATAAGCAATTAGTAATAAAATGGAAATGACAATTCATTGATAACATTTTTTCCTTTAATTTAAATGCAGGTTCAGTAATAAGCGTTTACATTACTGGAGCTGCCAGATCATAGTCATAGTCATCTAGGTTGGAAGGGACCTTTCAGATCATCTAGTCCAACCATCAGCCCAACTCTGACCAGCCTCATACCTGGACAGGGACTCAAACCCCTGACCCTCAGATTAGGAGTACAATGCTCTCCCCACTGGAGAGCACATCCAGGTCAATGTTTTCAATCAGTTTACTAGAAGGAGTAATTTTTAAAATAGTGTCTGCACATAAGAAAATTATGCTCAGGAAAAAAGAAAAAAGTCTTTCCAACTCCTTGAAGTGTACTGCTTCCCTGGGTGCAGTTCTATGGTGCTCATCTCAGAAAGCTCTTCCTGAGAGAACTGTCTTGAACTGTCACTTTCTCTCCCCATCAGAGCATGATGCTCATTCAGTATAAAGAGGTATTGCAAGTGCAGTCATCCTAAACCAAATAACATACAGCCAGTGGTCTTAAACTTCCAGCAAATTCTACAGCAAAGTAAACAAAAATCAAGCAGAGAGGAGTCAGAGTAATAGTTTCTTCAGATCTTGTTCCTGTGCATTGCTGGTGAGACACAAAGGAAGAGAGCTGCCCACAGTGCTGACCAGGCAGGTGTCTGGACACTGAGGCATCTTCACTCTTACAAAGACATGTCCTTCAGATGCTTCATAAGTCAGTTCCTCAAGTTACGTACAGAGTGTTTTCAAGCTGCCAAGAACTGCATCATTCATAGGTTTCTAAGTGAAGTAGCATAATGAGAACAGTGTAGTCTATCCCCATTCTTGTTTAATTTCTGGTCATCAGCCTAATGTCTTAACTGTCACAGTTCAGAAATGTGTCATGATGGGGCGGACACTATCTAGCTGCTCTGCACCTTCCCAGATGAAGATTTTGGTCAGTTTTGAGTCCTGTGTCCTGTTTGCTGCTCCCCACAAGTGGACTCTCCAGACCATTGTCTCTTATCTTTATGAGCTGAAATTGAAGGTGATTCTGACCATCAGTCTACTAAAAGTAGTGTTAGTCTGTTTTTTTATAATTTCTTACAAAAAAGATAGCGTGCTCCTAACCTAGAAAGTGCAAGGCATCACCATAATAAATTTAGTCTCCTGAATTTAGTTTTCCAGCATCAGTAAGACTACAAACACAGTGTGTTTCAAAAATAACAAAAAATGGAAAAGCCCCTGGGCTATAGACATTAATTTTCAGCCTTTCATAAAATTCCATTAAAAGAAGTGCAGAATAGGAACTATAACAATACTATAACTCTTCTAAGCACAAATAGTTTTGATGCTTAGAGAATGAGAATTATAAAAAAATTGAGTTAACAACTGGTTAGTTTTTTGCTTCTTAATATGGTTAAATATTTAAAAGAGCAGGAAATTCATATTTACAATTAGTAAGATTCAAGTCCAAAAATCATGAAGTTCAGAAAACATTTATAACTAGGTCTATTTAAAGTGAAGTCTGCTAAAATAAGGATTTCTGACAAAGACATCAAATATCTAGTTACAATTTGCAGTTTTTAAAAAATTAACTTTCCGTCAGAGCAAGAGACTATGCAAAATAAAAACTAAGAGTACAATAACAACAGAGAACCACAATCAGTAAGAATATCATTCTCTTCAGATTAAAAAAAACCATGTTGCTGACTTATTTAAATTGAGAAATTGAATTAAAGGATAGACGTGCAATATTTTGTTAAATTTGTCTAAAATAAGTGGAACAGAAAAGGAATGGTAATTTTCAAAGAGATAATATTACCCTCATCTCAAAAACTAAAAATTAAGATTAAATAGGCCTTTGCTAACTCATTTTATAACATGCAGTTCCTAGTGAAGCCATGTATTTCTTTGGAATCTTCTCCCATACTATTTTTACATAGGACTAGTGAAAATGGAGCTACAGCTTTTAGAAAACTCAGTTAAAAATTGTGGCAGATCTTAACCAGGATGCTACTAAACCACTTAAATCTACAGAAAACTCTTTAATCTTTGCTATTAGAAAATTATAAAATTTCAACCACTGTTTTGAATTCTGAATCATACTATGCAGTACAGAACAAGAGCTCTCACGCTTGAATGCCTCAGTGAATCCTCCAGCTTCACAAAGAGCTTGAGAATTAATAGTTTATCTCCATCTCTATTTGAGAACCTTTAATATTCCCTAAAGTCACATCTTGAGATATGAGATTGCTGCCTCTTTTCAGCTGTTGACTGAATTCTTATAACTGAAATGATGCCAACCCTGTTTCAAAAAAAAAAAATTCCAGCCTCATTTCATTCCTGTGAATGTATCACACTGAAGTGTACAGTTCCATCTGTGTACTAACCACATTGATGTTGCCCTCTACTGACAAGTGATGACAAGGTATTGAACAAATTTGAACCTCTACCTAGGAAAATGCTACTTAATTTATGAAAGATAATAGCAATAAAGAAGTTGGCTATACAGGTAGATAGGCAATGAATTCTCATGAATAAAAACCTAGTTGTGAACTTTTGAGAGTTACTAAAGTTCTGGGATGCCCAAATCAATCTCACATTTATTATTATTTTGAGAACTGCCTCTGGAATTTAGAGCCATGAACTGTTAAACTTTGCAGAAATGGCTATTTACTTTGAAATGCTGGTGATAATTTAAAACCCTATTTGCTCTTTATTTTCAATTGAGTATTTCCAGATATAAATATATTGGTCTAAACTATATAATAAAATTTGAAGTGTTGCTACTTTTCAAAATTGTGGGCTGACTCATGGTAGATTACTTGCTTATATGCAAATTTAAGCCACTTGGAATTCAAGAAAAAATGCTTCAGGTTCCTAAATTCTAAATCCTATAAACATAGTGTGAAGATAATCTTGCTGATTCCATGTTGACCTAAAACTAGTTTTTATACAGGTTGAAAATACTATTGTTCATCTCTGGTGGTAATTAACTTTCTAAGAGAAAGTAAGAATTAGTGTTAACTTTCAGAGGTAGCAGCAGCATATCTCATAAATTGTTTGAAATCACTCTCCTAAACCTTGAAGAAAACTGCACAAGACTCTTGTGTAAACCACTTCTGTTTTTACAAGAATATCAATAAGTGGATCAGTTCTTAGTTAACAGTTGAGCTAAATGCCACCTTTAAGATCTGTGATAATTCTTAATTTTTTAATTTCCTTTTTTAACTGTGGAGAAATCACTTTAAAGATCACATAAATAATTTTAGCTATTGAGAGATATTAAAGAAATATAATTTTAATTTTTAAGCAATTAATATATACATATGTCTTTCCTGTTAAATGAACATTCCTATATGTGTGTTTCAGGTTTTGTTTACTTACATATCCAGAAACTCCAATTGTGCTTCACATAGAAGCTCTCAAATAGTCCCTCTCAGTTAAATGCAGATAATACCTGTCTTGGAAAAAGCAGTGAAATTACAGATGCAAAAAACACCTCTAATCGATTTTGATAACCTTAACATAAACCAGTTTCTTTCTTATTCCTATGAGCACAATAGGCTTTTCCTGGGCTTGCAATATCGCACATAAATACATACACTTAAAATAATGAAACTCCATTCAGATTCTCCAAGCTGCATTTTGATCAAATCCAGACTGAAGTTCAGCAGGGGAAAAAAAAATAAAATTCAGAATTTCTGACCATAAGGTCCCAGCATAATACCTTAACAAAAGAGACTCAGCCGTTCTGATTTAGTAGAGTTTATAGCAAAATTAGGCATAAAAGACTAATACAAAGGAGGTTGTATGTTTTCGTATTACTTAAAAAAAAAAATTCTTTTTCAAATTCAGTGTTTTTGTGATGTTAGTGAAAGATATTTGATAGCATAATTTTTGTCTGTTTATTCTGTTTTATGTTCCGTTAACTTATAAAAAAATGGTGCATAAACTAACATAGGCCAAATTCTGCCAACTCATAGAAACACTGGCTCATTCTGATAGAATATTGCCACTGCAATATTTTCTTTTGTTTCATCTTATAACATTATTGATATCAGTCTTATGGTGGGTTTTATGTGCCTGTCCTTTCCTCACCCTGAGAATCTCAAAGTAGACCACATAACTTTTAAAATAAGAAAAAATCATCACTTCCTAATCAAAATCTAAAGAAACTGAGTTTTTAAACAGTGAAAGTGGCTCAGACAGGTGGAATAGCAGCAATATAATTTACAAATAACTATTTCAATGTACCCTTGCATTCAGGTGGTCAGTGGTCTCAGTGGCTTAGGGAGTTGCAGCAAACTCTACACAATTCTGCCCTGGCTCGCAGTTGTTTCTGTCTTGCTGCTCCCTTCTTCTATTTGACCTCTCCTGAGATGTTTCCAGTGTGAAAAAGAGTAATCACTAGCTTCTAGAGGAATCCTCAGTCCTTTGGGGAATCCCACTGCAAAGCTGATCAGTTGAAAAAGTTCACAGAGGAAAGCCCCTTAGTAACACCAAAGACCAGGCTCCACTGTGCTTAGATCATGGCTCAAGATTTTTGTGAAATGTCAGGGAACAGTAGGAGCTGAGCTGCTCCCTAAGGGATGGGAGCTGCAAGAAGTCACCTGGCTAGCAGGTCAGGGAACTCACCAATCAATAATCAACCATTCAGGCGAAGGATTGACCAAGAGATGACAGCTGCATTGAATCCAGAGTCAAGATCATTAGGCAAATTTGTGATGAGGCAGGTCCAAGGTCTAACTGTCCAGCTGGGAATTCAGCACTGCCAGACATGTGAGAAGGCAAACCTTTGGTCAGATCAACACGGTCCATGGTCAGGACCAAGCATGATAAGCTGGATGGACATCCACACTCCTACATCACAAACAGGGATGCAAGCTTATATGTTGTATCTAGACCCATAAGCAGGGACATGCAGGTATGTCCCAGGTGAGACTTGTAGGTGCATTCATGATCCTGAAAAACTCTAGCTAAAATCTTCTAAGGGTCTGAAATTGTTGTTTATCTGCTCATTTCCATGATAGAGCTTACTATTTTAAATGTCTGGTTTCTTTATTGACTACCTAGTGAAATCTAATAACTTAGCTTTTTTGTTCTGAAAATAGATTTTCGAGAAACATTGATTTTGGGAAGCATGTATAGAAAACATGGAAAAAGTAAAACAACAGAGATCAAGATCTACTATATATATGACATGGCTGATGAGTATTAGGGGAGATTTACATTACAGCAACTGAGGTCTGAAAAAGAGTCAAAAGGTGGCTTATATCACTGTGAAGGCACAGAGGATCTGAGTGATCCTACCTATGAGACAGGAGCATATTCATAAAATGCACTGTACTCCTAGATTAAAATAACAGTTCTCTGGGGGAGAGTGAAACAAATCTCATGTAATTCTTACCAGCTACATTAGAGCTAATCTTCTGTCAGAACTCATCTGCTCAAATATATTGAAGAATACTTCCTTAACCTTTTCTTAATAATAGCAAGGGAAAATAGGTATGCTCTATCTTTGCTCTTATAAGTCATGGGGGGCAGGAGGGGAAGTCTGAAGCAAACAAAGCCACAAGCAGAGTAAGGAAAATCAATTCCACATACACAGAGTAACCTTTGACTGGTCATTAAATGGTATTTGTAAATGCTTAAAGACTGAAATGGAAGAATTGAAGGGAGATAATAAAATTATATAATTATTATTTATCAAATAGTAATGAAGAAATATGACTGGTATAAATGTAGATGAGCCACTTTTTAAAGCCTTGTAGCTGTTCAGATGACACATTTTTCAGTCATGGAATCACAGAATGTTGAGTAGGACAGGACCTTCAAAGGTCATGAAGTCCAACTCACCTGCAGTGAGCAAGGACATTCTGCACTAGATGAGTTTGCTCAGAGCCTCAGCAAGCCTGGTGTTGAATGTCTCCAAGGACGGGCACTACACCACCTCTTGGGGCAATCTATTCCAGTATTTCACCACTCTCATAGTGAAGAGCTTTTCCCTAATGTCTAACCTGAATCTATGCTGCTCTACTTGAAACCACTGCTCCTCATCCTATTGCTACATACTAAGACAAACAGTCCCTCCCGAACTTTCCTGTAGCCCTTTCAGGCACTGGAAGGCTGGTGTGAGGTTTCCCTGGAGCCTTCTTTAGGCTGAACAGCCCCAGCTCTCTCAGCCTGTGCTCATAGGCCAGGTGCTCTAGCCCTTGGAACATCCTTATGGTGCTCTTCTGGGCCCTCTCTAACAGGTCCTTATCCTCTTGTGCTGAAAGATCCAGAGCTGGAAACAGTACTCCAAGGTGGGGGCCTCACAAGACCTGTAGAGGGACAGAATCACCTCTCTTGATCCGCTCGCCATGGCTTTGCTGATGTAGCCCAGGATTCAGTTGGTCTTCTGGGTTTGTGTTCAGCTTTTCATTCATTAGTACCCATAAGTGCTTTTCTGCAGGGCTGCTTTATGCCAAGTTATCCCCCAGTCTGTCTGATCAATTAGGATTGCCCTGATCCAAATGCAGCACTCCACACTTGTCCGTGTTGAGTTTCATGAAGTTTGCACAGGCCCATCTCTCCAGCCTGTCCAGGTCCCTCTGGATGACATCCCATTGCTGTGACTTGTCAACTACACCACTCAAACTTAACAAGGGTGCACTCAATTCCACTACCTATATCATCTATGAAGACCACTGATGCCAGTACAGATCCCTGAGGAATGCCATTCATCATGCTTCTCTTCATGCCTGACTTCATCTCATGTAATTTGTCTATTCTGAATAGTTTATTTCTGATGTCCAAGTACAACACATATGACTAGTTTCTTCATAAAGGACTTTGCAGAAATAAGAAGTGGTGTCAGTAAAAGCAGCAAGACCTGTCAATCCTATTTAATAACAGACAACCTATGTTCACTTTCCTGAACTGTGTAGCTGAAGCAAAGATACTTGCAATTCTTTGTACCTTTCAAGTGTGAAGTAGATCCCCCCAGGTATAAACAATTGTCAAGCAATTTCATTTACCATGAACACTGTAACTTTTTCTGAAAACCAAGATTTTTCCATACAGTAAGGCCTAAAAGCAGGAACATGTTGAGGCAGATCAAGGTAGTCATAATCCCTTTTCCACTTTTTTTATCATCATAATATGAACAGGTGTCAAGTGACAGTTTGTTATTTGATTCTAAGATGGCGCTGTTTCACCTATGATGAATACTGCTGTATCCCACATCAGACATTGCCTTTATGCATTTCCTTGTCATTCTTCTTAAGCTGCATCTAAGGTACAATGAACAGTGCGTGATTTTAAATTAGTACTTTTGTGTTGTTCTGATCTGAACTACCACTGATCAAAGCAATAAGTAAACTTTTGCTGCTTCTTGCTGCTTAAATGGATTTTTTCTTTTTCTCAGGTGAGGCTCCAATGGTATTGTCAAAAAGAATAGCAGAACTAAACAAAAAGAGGTGCTCGAAATGATGATGTTTAATAGCATTAAAGCTTATTTTGAAGCAAAAAGGTACAGGGTCCACAAGTTGTTATTAGCTACTCTGAACAGTTGTGTTTAACATGTACTCAATGTACAGAGTAAGGTCCAGAGTAAGTGTCCTTAGACACTCAGACTTATAGTCACTAGTTCTCACTAACCTTTTTTTGATATAGTACTGCATTATTCTAGCACTTGTCTTGAGGGGAGAGAAGTGCTGAATTGAATGCTGCTCATATGGGTACTCTAGAAGGTGCTTAATGATTACTTTCATAGTTAATTAAATGGCACATAGTAGTGAGTATGCTATATAACATCTATTTTCTCAAGAAAATAATTCTAAACTCCATTATTCCACAGTTAAAGTTGGGATTTATCCACTTTCAGAGTCCAGCTTATGCTTTTATAGCCTGACTTCAAAAACATTAACCTTGCACATTGCAAGGTTCCTGCTTGAATCTTTTTCATGAACAATCTTCATCAGGCTTATTTCTGATTATTTCTGTCTCGCACCAATTTTATGATCTTTTTCTAGGTTTAACATAGGCAGGTTTTAGTTATTTTTTTTTTCTTCTATAGGACTTTACTTATGGAACAGCTTAAATCTCCTTTGCTCATCCCATTTACATTCTTTTGATTATTCCTGCTTGTTTACTTTTTTTTTGTTTCTTTACCACACTACTTCCCTTCAGATAATAATTCCCCCAGGAGTTATTGAGTCTGCCTGCTACTTTGAAAGACAGTGGTGTCCTTAGAAAACAAAACAAGCTTTGCAATCATTGCTGCTTGTAGGAAACTTATTTAGAGAACATGAAAATTACTGAATTAACATAAGAATGCTGAAACATTTTTATTCTAAATGATCATCAAAAGAAGTAAAAGTTTCTCCCAAGTTCATCCTGTTTCTGCTCTTTATGTAAAAAGCAGGTGATTAAGTATTTCTGATCAATTAAAACCGTTGTAGAATGTACTGTCATTTTAAAGAAGTCAGTATTGTGAAGCAGACAGGAACATTCTTAATCTAGTCTAAAAATTGCAAATCATCAGAGTGTTTATATTAATGTAGCCATGGTACTGTCACAATTGTTATAGGGGGAGAAAGGTTAACTGCATGTTAGTCTTGGCAACCATGTAATCGAACTGCAGGTAGACTTGATTATGAAGGTTTCAAACAACTTTATAGCATGCCTCTTTTTTTTTAATTCAGAATTTTAAATCTCATTATATGTAACAGCTACTTATAAACCAAAGGTATTCTTCTTCATACATTAATTTCATTAAGTTCATTATTTTGCCTTTTTTGATTTTTGTGAAAAATAATCTTTCATTAATATTTTTGTTTTCTATGGTACAGGAAATGGAAGGAGATTTAAGGGTTTCTATTTTAGCTAATTGACTATAGATTAATGTATTTGCCAAAAGAGAAGCACAGATTTTTCTGAAAGGCATGGACCATGTGGTGACTGAGTATAGACTAATTATCCTCCCTTAATGGAAACATCTTCCTCTTGCCTTTAATGTTGACTGACTTTACCTGCAAATGTTGAAAGTCAAGGATCTTATGAGAAAAAAAAATATACAGTCTGCATTCAGGTTCTCTGTATGATTAATCTCTTTAATATAATTTTGTTCTCCCCTTTTGCCCTTGATCATGCCCACTTTTTCTTCTCTGTTCTAGTCCTAGACCCTTTTCTTCTCTCCCCTACTTTCTGACAGACATGGTGCTTACATCACACTGCATTGCAAATACTCCAGTCAGTGTTACTGGTTTTCACAACCAAAATATTGGCTCTCTTCCTTTACTTACAGATTCCCACAGGTTTGTATTTATAAAAAATCAAGTTCTGGTATAAACTTTGATAGTATCAATTTTAATGGCTGGACTTTTAAGTCTCTGGTAACTTGAGTCTTCTCACACTTAGAAATCACAGCCTACTCAGAAAATAAAGAGTAAGGCAATTTTGGAGAGAGCTGAACAGGTTTTCTTGTGATTTAGGTGAAATGAACTGGATTACAAAATGTGAGGTAAGTAACTACAAATGTGAGTTAAAAGACTATAGCAATATGGACTGTTCTTCCAACGAAACATAGTATAATTGCACTTACTGTCTTTCAGATGCTGATCTACTGGCATATTTTTTCTACTATATAGGAGATGATCAAGATTACATAAAGCTATTGTAGTCTACTTATAAAGTTCTGGTTCTTAGTAATTTACCTAACTTAATATTAAATACATGTGGTTTTTCCCCTTTTCTCCTATGACAATTCTTTTGAGATAATTTTAAAATCCAGGGAGACATGTTTGATAATCTCAGAGAAACTGTTTACCTCTCATAAAATAGTTTTACACAATTTTTTGAGACAAGAACATGTCAGGAAGAAAGCTGGTGATTATAAACCCTTCTTTTGCCATGTGCTGGTTTAGAGCACAGAAGAAGTAAAATGAAGATCTGTTTCTTCTGACTCAAGTCAAGATTTGTGATGCAGCTTTACCACTCTCTTGTGGTTTGAATCCAGAGAGAAGAACCACATGTGTCTCTCACTCTGGCTGCCCCCTTTGAGGGGAGCAGACCCGTGAGCAGAAAATAAGACTAACACTCGTGGGCTGAGACAAAGGCAACAGAAGCAAAGGTTAACAGAACGATAATGGCAGTAAGAAAAGAACCACAGTAACAGGAGTGAGGGAATGTACAGGGGCGATACAATGCCACCCGCGCATCTGCCGACCTGTGCATACCACCACCACCTCCCACCACTTCCTGCTTCCCCTTTCCCGGCTAGCTCTGGCTACCTGTTGGCATGGCTTAGGAGATACTGAGATGTCTGCAAAATTAATCCCGCCAGAACCAGGACACATTATCAAGACAATTGTATTTTATTACAACTGGGGGGATTCTAAAGAAACCAGACCTCAAGAGGTGATTTTTAATTTTTTTTTGTCTTGAGAAAAGAGAATTTAAATATAAATATTTCTCCATATTGGGAAAAAAACTCATGAGGAATGACTGGAAGTTAAGTCTTCCTTCCTCTGATTTTTTCTCAATGCTTGAATTACTTTCTTATTACATTTTCTTTCAAAAATAAAATCACAGAGAAGATTTAACGTTGTTTGTCAATGTATTTCCTCATGTCTTAACAATCCAGTTCCCAATAGAGTCATTGGGAAGAATCATAAGCATGTACTTCCATTGAAATCCATTTTTAGATGTTAGATGTCTATATCTTCCTCGGTAGTCAAAATCATAAATGCTGAAGAGAGCTGGAAGGAGGGTTAGCTGAAATAGTGTACTCTAAAAGTTGCTTAACTCACAAAAGAAACCTTGAAACTAGAAGCAGCAAACTTGTAAATACTTTTCAGTCTATATTCCTAAAATTTCAGGAAGTACACTAGGAGTATCTTTCCCAGCTTGGATCTCAGAAAAAACAAGCTCTGTCATGGAAGTTGCGCTTGAAGGGCTGCATTCTGAAATCTCATTTGTGGCAGTCACGCACAAGTTATGGCTGGTCAGTTTCCACTGTTTCCAAGCTCAACACAATTTGAAAGAGAATTTAAAAGAAGAGGTTATGACAATCTGATTTTTCCCTCACTGTGAACAAAAAATGAGTGTGAGGACCTCTCATTGTATTGCTGAGGTGGGCTGGAAATGTCACAACCTCTTTGTGTTGAAGTTGCCTCATGGAGACCAGGTTAACTACTTTAACCTTAGTATTATGATTTGGAAAACCTTCCCTTGGAGGTAGGTCATATTCCACTCTGTAGTCTACCTGACATTTCAACTTTCTCTTAAGTGAGACAGCTAGGGAAATAGTCTCACTTTCCAACCCCGTGGGGCACATTAAAGCCTATCATATCCAAGACTAAACTGGCAATTACCCATAATGTGATCTAATTACCTGTCATAATCACCTAACATAACTGCCACAATGCATACTGATCACATGACTTGCCTTTGGTAAAAGAAAAATAATGTCCCTATAACCAACCCTTTTGAGAGGGATCTTTCAGAATTTGGATTAAAACAGGACTGGGCAAAGAATGTTGGGACCATATATGGGTTTAAAAAACTATCATCTTCATTCACACACCATCCCCCACATGCACTCATTTACCAAGAACTGCTCTTCACACCTCTCTGGTGGGTTGGCACCATTGAATCTGGGGGAACCACAACAGTTACTATGATGAGTAACTGCCTGTTACAGACTCTATGCCTGTGCACTGGTTAGCAGCAATGAGTAGAGAGTTGTTCTGCCTCAGGCAATTTGTTCTATGTGGTGTGGAATGGCCAATTTCCCATTTCCACCCATTTCTAATACAGTGAGTTCTTAGAGGCAGATGTCAACACATGCTGCAAATCAAATCAGTCTATAATGACATCTCAGTATAAATTTTCAAAACGTTTAGGCAGTGTTCTCTTCCAACTTGTCGATCTGTGGACAGTATCTAAGCTCACCACAGTCAGTTATTGCTTTTGTTGCCTGTTGGACCTGTTTTATTATACCATTATTTTGTGTATGTCCTCTCAGCTCATTATACTCTGAGAGAGACCCTGAAAGGAGCTCTCTTACCTATTATATATGTTTTATAATTCTCAGAAAATGAAGTCATTCCAAAAGTCTACTTTAGTTACAGTGCTAAGAAAACAGGAAAAGAATTCTACCAAAAGCCTGAATCACAGCTGGCTTGGCTTTGATCTTGCAGAAAATAAACCTTAATGTCTCAGTTCAACCTACCTAATTTTTTGAAGCCTGTCACTGAAAGTAATTTGAGACCAACAGGTGTCTCTTACTACTTCATGCTTATAAAAACAAGTAAAACTCCAGGTAAGAATTTGTAAGTAAGAGAGATGTAACAGGAATGCTGTATGTTTCAAAGAGAATCAAGTTACTTGCTGCCACTTGTTGAACAAAGGCAGTTAACTAAGATAATTTTCATTTATATTTCTGAGGAAGAATAAAAGTTCAAATTCATTGTTAAACAGGAGAAAAGATTGTCTTATGAAACAGCTTGGAATGCATTGAATGGAATATAAGTGGGCTATTTTCACCACTAGAGATTTTGCCCTGATACCAAATTCTTTATTGGGAATGAACATACGTGGGAGAATTTTCAGAAAATAGTGGACATGTTGATTGTATGCATAAGGTTTAGTAATGCAGTTGGGATATGAGGCCTGGATGCAGAGGTGTGGCCAAAGTCACGGAAAAGAAAACCAACTCTGATTCTAGAAAAATCAACAGTGCTGGGGAAGTCACGTGCTCAAGATATGAACTCCTACAGTGCCTGGAACATCGGTGTACAAGAATGCAGATAACAGTTAACCAAGAATTTGAGTGATGTTATGTTTAACTAATTATGTATCTTCAACACTTTGTATTCTAACCAATTATGTATCTACAACACTCCATGATTCTAACAAATCATATAACCACACATGCTATGCTTAACCAATGATTGTCTACCACAGAGAATGCTGTCATTCTAAGAAAACTATATAATGATTTAAGTTTGGCTAAATAAATGGCTTCAGCATGATCACATTGTTCTGCGTCTGAATTGCAGCAACAAGCATATTGGTAGTTTTCAAACAGCTCCAAATCAGAGTAATTTTCAAATTGCCAAGGAAGTTCAAATAACTTTGGTTAATGTGGAGAACAGGTTTAAAGTAATTGAAGAGTAGGAGCTTCCCCATTCAGCATAAAATAAGAGATTATTTATGAACTGTCAGACATCAGAAGCTCTGAAGGAGGATATCCCTCAACACAAAGGGATGGATATGTTCAAAGTCAAAACTCCATGAGTGCTAGGGAAAAGCTCTGTGAGTGCAATGCAAAAGAAGAGAAAGCTGGAAACGCATTTTTTTTCTTTTACTTTATGTTTTTAGAAGCCTTTTAAGATTAGGGATATGTCAAATTGGTGGTCTTTTTCTTCTACTTCCTAACCTTCACAATTCTTCTTTATTTTGATCCTTTGATTTGGTATCTTGTCAGACATAGCCATCAAATTGGTGATTTAGTTGCTCATATTGTTTGGTAGCTTTTTTGGTTTTGCAAAGTAAAATTATCCTTTTTTTCTTGACAGAAACATGCAAAAAAGGTGGTAGATTACCATCAGACATCTAAACAGTTATGTGAAGTAGTTGTTGTTGTAGCTTGATTGCTGATGATTGATAAGACACTAAATTATGAGTAACATAAAATACTGTTGTAGACTGCCCTGAATCATAGTTAAGTAATAATAAGAAAATACATTTCCAACACAATCATATGTAGTGTAGTATAATGGGAACCAAATACACAAGTATTCTTCTATCTTGTGTATTTCAAAAACCAATGACAAAGTGGTGAGGATGTCAGATACAGCTTCCTCAACATAATCCCCTAAAAGATAATTATGAAAAATATTATAATTTTTCCTTGATTCTTTGAAAAGGAAGATATAAAACTGATATTATCTCTGGAAATGGCATTGTCAAAACCAGAACAAAATTATATCTCTGGTCTTTTCATAACCTTTTTTAAAGAATAGTTCAGAAATGTTAAAGGTTGAAAATGCAGCATCCCCCAATGGCACATAAGCTGTAAAACAAGTCTAACAACAGAGTAGGGAAATTATGTATTCCCTAAATAAACAGATGGGGAAAACACCTCTTAAAAACATGATCATTTCCAAGAGTTCAAAGATCAAATTCAGATTACTAAAGCCTTATAATAAGGTATTTTCATCTATTTTGGGTACTTGCAATCTCTCTTTTTGATCTTTCATGGGCTGTTGTATCTCCTGAGAGTGCTGGCCCACTATTGGCACACAAGATTCAGATGCTTTCACTGTTTGTTCTTGTCTTTTCCAAGAGTCACTTAGACTTTTGCCAGCACAAAAGTTGATTTGATACTGAGTTTGATCTTAAAGCTTTGGTGTTTATGTGATAAAGCAGTAGAAAACATAACTCTAGTTAAATGCTCATCAAATAATGATGCAGTGAAGTCAGCTGCCTAGAATGTGTGCCAAGAATGTATTAATAATTAACTAAGCACAGAACTCGGGTCCTCATAATAATTCTGATATATGTTCAGTTCACAATGGTTCATACCATGTGTCCTTTAAAAGATGTTTTGGGACATTTCAAAGACTATGTGTCACCATCAGATTTGTAGATGTTCTTGTTAATCTTTGAAGGACAGACATCATGCCCATTAGTTGTGTCTTATTTCTCCATTTGCATTGCTGTAATAATCAGACATCGTATTTTTAGGCCTGCTTTTCCAATAGCTAGGAGGATAATTTGGTATTAGAACAACCTTTCAGCATTGGTATGCATCTGTTAGAAGATTTACACATTCACTAGATGGAGCTTGTCACTTCCCTTGTAAGATTGCCTTAATCTCTATAAATTAGTGTATTTTTACCTCAATGAAATAATTTTAACTGCTCTAATAAAAGCAAAACAACTTAATACTAAAATTATCCCAAAACATGGGGTGGTATTTGCAATCAGACTATCTTCTAGTCAGTCTTGGTTTACTTAGCCTTATAGAATTTTTGAATCATAGCATAGTCAAGAGGTGGAAGGGACATCAATACCAAAGATAAATAATAAAATTTCTCTGTAGACTGATTATAATTACATCTCATGCGTAGAGCCATTTACATTCTTTAATCTGATTCATTTTGTGTTTTCTGGGTTTTTTTGGCTTGTTTTTTGTTAGTGTTTGGTTTTTTTAAATGTGAAGAAAAAGGTGATATTATCATTCTCATTTAAAACTTCTCATTTGTTGCTTCTGGTGAAGCTATAATTCCTAGATTCATAACCAAACAATTGAAATTCATTTATACATTGTCATTACAGATTCCTCTATAAAATATGCTTTACAGTGAACATTGTATAGTTTCTAAATGTACAATAAAATGTTGGGAAAACTTGAAGTGCATTTTTACCTCAGATTATCTTTACTGCAGAGTGAAGAAGTTTATTACATCCTTTCTAATATATTTGATACATGCCATTTAATTTTCATACATGACTAAAGGTTGCATTGTGGGTAGGATTTACATTTGGATAATGTAGCTTAAATCCTATGGTTTGATATGAGAAGAGTTTACTTTTCAAAACTGGGAGCTGAATTTTTATTTAAAAAATTCATTAGGAATAAGTATAATATCCTGTTCTTAGGCTCAGGGTTTGCATCTGAGATTCACAGGGGTATGTCAGGGGAGGAAGCAGGGAAAATTCATGTCTGAATTTCCCAAGATGTCTCATAAGTAAATTTCAATGGAGCTGAAAACAATTACCACAACAGGAGTTATTGGTTTAGTATGTCTTCTCCCTCATGAAGTTTTTTATCTAGAGCATTTTAATATAGAAATTAGAACTTTTTGTGAGATAATCTGTGATAATAAAATAGAAATAAGCTGATAATTTTGTGTTGGAGTCTCTTATGGCCTCAAGCCATATCAAAGATGAAGGAGTTAATAGCACACTGCACTACTACTTCTTATTTAGTTTACTTTTGCCTGTGGAATTCAGCCTTGTTATGTACACTTGTGTTCTGGCCTTTCTAACCTCCATGAAAGAGTGAGGAGAATAGATTCCTTCATTTTCCTGCCTATTTCTTAACACTGCAATCTCATTTATTCTCTTTAACTGTACACATTTTTTATTATTACTTCATTCTGTATGCATGGCTTAAATTGTTTTTCTCAAATAAAGCATGTTTGCCTTTTTTAATACAGGAAAACACGCATCGCATTTCATGGTCAGACATATGATTCATTATTAGAAATATATTCCAAAAGAAGGGCCAAAACATTAATGCAATTCAATAGATAATCTGTCATTAGATGGGGAGAACAAGCTGGAGACTATTACTTGAAAATTTCAAAAAGAATGTAAAACAAGCTGACGTTCATGAAGGCCAAGTGTTGCATCCTGCACCTGGGTCACAACAACCCTATGCATGTTACTGGAGAGGTCCCTGGCAAAAGAAGTCCTGTGTGTGTTGGTGGCTGGCACCAGGTAGCCTGGCTATTCCCAGGTAGCCATGAAGGCCAGAAGCATACTGGCCTATGTCAGGAACAATGTGATGAGCAGGACTAGGAAAATGATAAATCCCCTGTGTGTGGCACCAGCGAAGATCCACCTCAAGGACCATGTCCAGTTTGGGCCCCTCAGAAGAAAAAAGACACTTGAGGTGCTGAAGCAAGTCCAGAGATGGGCACTGAAGCTGGTGAGGAGTCTGGACAGCAGATCTCATGAAGAGCAGTTGAGGAAGCTGGAATTGTTTAGCCCAGAGAAAAGGAGACTTATGGGAAACCTTGTTGCTCTCAACAAGTATCTGAAAGGAGAGTGCAAAGATGTGGCGATTGGCTTCTTGTCCCCAGTTATAGGCAATAGGACAAGAGGAAATGTCCTCAAGTTAGCCAGAGAAAGTTTAGACTGCCTGTAAGAAAAAGTTTTTACACTGTAATAGTTATTAAGCATTGGATTGGTAACAGGTTGCTGAATCATTAACAGAATGCTAAATTGATTATGATTTGGGAAATGGGGAAGGAAGAACATTCATATGATTTTTAAAGTTATCTGCTTCTGTTAGAGCCTGATAAAACTTAGTTCACAAGGTATTGGGACAGCTGTGAAATATTCTTGAATTTTCATTGGCATATTTCCAGATATTGTCACAGTGTTCGTATAAAACAAAATCCTTACAGCAATTAATATGAAGAATCATGCAACTACAGAATCTACAGATTTTTAACATTAAATATCTCATAAAAGTGCTCTGCTTGATTCCTTGTAAGTACCAGCATGTAAATATCTTCCTTAGATTAATGTTTGACATGAGTCTGTAATTTTATGTGTTACAAGAATCAGGTGACAGAAAATGAAATGCACTAAAAAAACAAAGTGTTTCAAAGGCACTTGGGAGATAACAGAAAAATTATAGTCAGCATGGATCTGTCAGGACCAGTTTTTATCAATCTTGCATAATTAATTTTTGAGATGATAAATGGCCTTATATGTAGACAAGAAGCAAGGGATGTCTGCTTTTGTCTTGAGTACAACTTCTGATACTCAGGTAAGAAGTTATAAGCAATTAAGGTCTTAAGAAAATAAAAAATTGTAAGCAAGTCTACCAGTCAAGCAGAAAGCTCCTTTTAGAATTTTGTTGAAAGAATTACTGGAGTTTCAGAAAAACTGAAGATTTATAGATTGGTTCTTAGTCTGGTTATAGGTGATTTGATGATTATAATAGAGGTAAGAGGCCTGATTTCAGATTATGTCAAACTTTAGGACAGTTCATGTGGGCTGAAATGCAGGGCTGAAAAGTTCCAAGACAAAGGAAGTGCGCACATAGAATCATAGAATAGTTTGGGTTGGAAGGGACCTTAAGATCTTCGAGTTCCAACCCCCCTGCCATGGGCAGGGACATGTCCCACTAGATCAGGCTCCTCAGTGCCTTGTCCAGCCTGGCTCTCTATCTTCCTGTAGGAGATTTTCCTTTCAGCCTTCTTTAGTAGCAAGAGTTGAATCAAGAGGTTAAACACCACCTTCTTGTGTGTCAAACACAATCTCCTGCCCCCCAGAAACCCCGTCAAAAATCCCAACCTAAAACCATCTCTCCATGCCCATTATTTTATTTAGGACAGCTACAAAGTACATATGTAGGAATGTTCAACTCTACTCAGGCCACAAAGAAAATGAACTACTAGGTAGGAGCTCTGTGGAGAGGTTTCTGAGAATTTAGCAGTGATCATAAATTTGATATGAATCAAAATGGTCATAATGCTTAAAAAAATATCGAGCCTCATATTTCACTGCATGAATAGGAACATAGACTGCAATATAAGAACATTATTTTTCTGCTGAACATTAGTAATGCTTTTCCTGAAGTAATAGCACACTGGTGACAAAGTTCAGAAAGATGTTGACTGATATGGAGAGAATCTCCAGAATGAGAATGGGAAAGCTGAATTAATCTGGGCTTCTTTTAGCAAGGTTTTCACAAGCAAAATGGAGTAGTTCATCTCTTTTTTTAATTTTTGACATTTTGGTGATGTATAAGAACAGGAAACCACTAGATCAGGCTCCTCCCAGGATGTCAAGCTAGATGGGAAAGAAATTTTTCTATCACTAAAGATAGCAAGAAATGCAATAGATTGCCCGGGGAGGCTGTGCATTTCTGTCATTAAAGGTCTTCAGAACAGATGGTGAATATCTGATAGAACTGATGTAATTTGGACAAGTGGCCATTCCTACTTAGTCTTCAATAAGTTTTACATTAAAGTTGAAAGCAAGAGCAAGATGGCCTTTGTACACCATACACAGTGCCATGCCATCAGATTTTATGAGCACAGATCAAGTTTCCTAGTGGCAAGTCCCCCTAAGTAAAGGAATTTTCAGGAGTTTACATTACTTTTTTGAGAGTGTACACTTTCTATTGAATGTGTAAGAAGTAATGAAGGAATTGAGCTAATTTCTTTGGCTCATATCCTCATCTGGTTTAGAGGCATTAAGCTATTCAAGTGAATAGAAATATGTGAATTATGTGAATTAAGAAATTTGGACTCTATGGAAAAATATATATGTTGGTACAAGAAGAGCTGACAGATTTTGGAAACTTCTATGTTGTGCACAAACAGCTGCTGCAGTAAATAAGCTTAGCTGAAATGTATGAAATGTACTGTTACTCTACTAAAGGCAATCCACTCCACATGTTGGTATTTGAGAGAGAAATTTAAAAGAAGTTATTTTTAAATAAAGGGGACATGAGTTTTTTTTATGTGTTACTTAATTACACTTTTCTGTGTTGCAGCAGAGGTCCATGACAGCACAACCTTCTTAGTCATATCAGGGTGCATGTTTTCTTTGTCTAATATATGGTATTTATTATGCTGAGGAAAAAAAAGTATAAATGAAGAAGGGAAAGATGAGAGCATCAATGGTTTTGCCCTAGTTTCCAAAGAAACTAAGGAAGGAAAGGAATGAGCTCCAGATCTGCTCTAACAGAGTGAAAGAATCATCTAGTGGACGGGAGAAGAGAGAGCAGGTCCAAGAATGGGTTTCTTTTGAGTAGGGAAGGAGCATATGCATTGAGAAGAAGCTAAATTGAAACTAGACTATTTTACTAATCTTGAACTGGATTGATCTGAGCCTCAGTATATACTAATTAATTTTTAGTCAGTTTTTGGCAGTAGCAAGGGGGCATCTTGATAAACTCTTAATAAGAACAGGAAAGCAAAAACTTACTATAAATAGCTTTTCCCATTGATGTACCGGTAGCTGATGCATATTCATAGACATCAATATTTATATCCATGTGAAGATATTTGGCATTTTGGAATTATTTCTATTGAATATTTGCAAAAAGCCAGATTCAGCATATTGAACAGCTGCTAAAGAGCTGGTAGAAAAATTGCCATTAGTGGTAATAAAAAAAAGTCAGAGATTGTTTGGTACAAAGAGGTTATGTGATTATTTAAGAAAATAAGTAGGGAGTTTTTGTAAGAGAGGGAAGGGGGGGGTGGTACAAAGTACACACAATCTTTGAAGGCAGGCTTACAAATTATTGGTGTAGATTGTTAACCTCCAGACAAGCATCACACAGCTTCTTGCTCACTCCCCACCCCTGGTGGAATGAAGAGAGAACTGAAAGAGCAACAATGAGAAAACTCATGTGTTGAGATAAAGACAGATTAATAGGTAAAGCAAAAGCTGCACATGCAGGAAAAGAAAACAAGAATATTTCCACTACTTTCCATCAGCAGGCAGGTGTTCGCCCGTCACCAGGAAAGTAGGGTTTAGAAAGACTGTAACTGTGAATATCCTCCCTTCTTCCTTCTTCCCTCACATTTTTATTATGGAGCATGACATCATATAGTATGGAGTACCTCTTTGATATTTTAGGGTCAACTGTCTTAGCTAATTCTTGTGCACTCCCAGCCTGCTCACTGATGTGTCAATGTGAGGAGCTGAAAAGGCCTTGACTCCATAACTGCTGCTCAGCAATAACAAGAACATCCCTGAGTCACCAACACTCTTTTCAGCACAAAAACACAGCCCAGTTCTACCTACAGTGAGGGGAACTGAATTTGTCTGTCCCCAACCAAAACCAGTACAAGTATGAAGAATAGATTGCTTGAAAAAATTAGTATAGAAGCACTTCAAGAATATGCAGAATAATTAAGTAGTAAGCATTCCTTTCAAATAGGGACCCCATGATTTAATGTCTTAATGTTCAACATAGAATTAGCCAATAATAGCATCTTCCTCATTTCTCTGAATATCTAGATTTCAAAATTGTGTTGTGTTCTGCCTCCTAAATTTAAAACTGAAATATTTCAACAGACATAGAAAGTATGAAAATTATTCACATTCCTCTCTGGCTGATAGCTCCACACTTCGAAACAGCTGAATTCCCAGTATGCCAGTTGTCACTTCAGTCAGCAGCAGAGGCATTTATTTCTGTACTCAGGCTGAATCACATTTTAATGATTCTGAAATACAAGAAGACATGCAAAACTGATTTTGCATTCCATGCCCTTAAGCAAGCCTATTATCCATGTTGTGAAAACAGCAAGTTAGCATTTTTGTTGTAATTATTTGAGCTGATTATATATTATGTTTCTACTCAGAGGTATTTTCTTACAAAGTAGTTTATGCAATTACTAGCTGAGAAAAGGCAAAGCAGCACTCCGGAGGCATCTGCCTCAAGACAGCCTCATGCAAGTTTCCTCTTCACAGAGCCAACATGCTTTATCATTGAAAAAACCCACAATGTGCCTATTGTATGACTCAGATAAGAGTGATACGTGACAGGCTGTGAGAGAACATGATTTCTTTTTTAACACTAAACTGATGATTATAATAATCCTTTAACTGTGTTTATGGTAAGCAGGACTATGACACTAGCACCATCCAGAAATTTCAGAGGTATTGTTTTCATTAATCAATATGTTTCCAACAGTAAAGACTACCACTTCAGTAGTCCACCTTTACACATGTACACACATATTGATGAAAGAAAACCAATCCCACAAATGTCATTTTTATAAAGAAATGCTTCTGCAATTAATAGGAAGAGATGAAGCCTACTGCAAAGCTTTTTCCTTTTTCAGTTAGGTGTGTTGTAAGGCATGTATCCTGTCTTGTCCTCATACAGGTCCAAATGCATAAAAAATACTGAGTCCAGCAGTGGAGATGACTTGCTGAAAAATGTAACAGCTGCACTGCTGAATGAAAAGGAGTGCAGTTTCAATTTCTGAGGTCACTGGAGCGAGTGTTCCTTTTTGGGACCGGGACATCTGTTTTCCCTTCTCTTCTAAGAAGAAAGAAGTCCCTATGGCTACCCTTAGTGTCCACACCAGGAAGCAGCCTCACTGTATAGCTGGAGAATGGGATCAGTTGCATGGCAGCTGTAGAGTCCCAGCAGCTGGAGCGTGTTTCCTCCCATGCAGGTAGATCACAGACTGAACTAGCAGAATGGCAGATTTACAGGGATGAGTGTAGCCAAGGGAGAGGAACAGCAGTTAACAATGACTGGCAAAGCCTGCCAGTGGGGGGAAACCTGTGGGATATAGTGATACTGGGAGCAAAGACTCAGTCCCCAAAGAGACAAGAGCACAAAGCCAGTAGGACCAGATCCAATGACAGAACTCTAAAGAGAATACATGTCTACTGAGAAGAACATTAAAAGTGGTATATGGTCTGAGAGCTTTGACTCCACTGCAGAGAATCAATTAGTTATGGGATAAACAGGAGGGAAATTAGTGAGAAAAGCACCCATGGTTAAGTGGCAGTCATTAAAGTGCTCAAGCTGCTGGAATGATAGTAGAAGAGATCACTCAAGTTATCTGCTACATGAAGAATTAGCCAATAATAGCCAAAGGGAGGGTCAATATACTATGCAACCAAACAAAGGACCCCAAAAATGTCCCAACAATGCCACACAAAAAATGAATGAAAGATGGCCAAAAAACTTGAACTGATCTTGGGGATTCTTTAGAGGTAGTTTCTGAGGTATTTAAAAGGAATGTATGGAGAAGTGGTAAGCCAAATTAGCATACTAGAAGGTCAGGAGTAGTGGAAAGGATCCAGCTGCTCAAGTAAGCTGGAGGTGAAGCTCCTCATTAAGGAAACATAAGCACTAACAGCTTCGTGACTCCCTGAAAGGATGATGTTTCACTTCCACTAAGGGGAAGGTGAACAACTGTAATTTTTGGTTAGTTTGGGTGTGGTTGCCTGACACACCTAATTCGTTTCAAGCATGAAGACCTCATAGGCATCAGTGCCCGGTGCACCCTATTGCTCTTGAATCTCATGGAAGGGATACCTGCTTTCTGGACTGGAATGTGTGTGCATGGACAAATTGGTCTCAGTCACAGTCAATGGGAACATATTCCCATTGAGGTATGCTCAGAAGTCTGTGACATAATGCCATTCCATCTACAGCAGTGCAGTGTGTCCCATGATAAAGCCAAATTAGGAGTGTTGGCTGAAAACAGATTATCAAGTTGAACGGGGGTAGGAGAAAATGAAAACTTTGGAATGCAGGTCAGGATGCTCTGCTCTGGGTCTGCTAACTTTTAACAAGACAAAGGCCCAGATGCATAAACAAGGTAAGAAGATGATGCAGTTGTGCTCCTTAATCCAGGGCCATGGAAACTTGAGGTATTAATAGAATCACCTCAGAGGTGAAAAGTTTAACCCTGAGAAGGACTACATGTTTCAACACAAGATGGCGGCGCCACCTCAAAACCCATTTCTACAAGACTAAATGAGACTGTGCCAGAGGGCAGATCTAAAATAACATACAAACTGAAGGACCTGTATTAGCATAGATAAGAGTTTTATGAATATACACGTATCTCGTGATAAATGCTGACAATTTCAGGACCTAGGCGTGCATGCATGTGCAGAGGAGCTATCCCCTGTGTTGCCCAGCACTGCAATAAAGAAATGCTTGCTCAATAATACTGCTTATTTGGTTTAACTTTTTTCTGAGATTCGAAATCTTAAGTGATCTCACCTTAAATTAAACATGTTCTCGGCATGCTCTTGCTGCACTATCAACTGGGAGCAAAACAAGCAGAACAATATGCCACTGTGAACACGGTGAATATATTCTAATCCTTTCCCACAGCAGAGTAATATAAACCACCGTTTCCTTTAATCTGAGTCACTTGGAATCTTGAAAACATAGTCCCAGCACTATTCTTGGATTCAGAAGACACTAGCAAAGCAAAGTGCCCTAGAACACCTTCAGTACATAATTGAGATACTTTTCTGCAGAAAAAGGGGAAAAGAATAACAAACCAAGTCCCATGACCAAAACAGAGCTGGTAAAGCACTACCTTATGAAGAAATCTCATCTGATGATCCAAAACACTCTCATTTACTGATGGCTCCTGCAAACTTCACAGTGAACAAATGGAAAGCAGTATAGCAGAGTTCCCTCTGTTGTTACTTTTCTAAATTAAGTGAATTAGGGTAATTCAGTCAGTTTGCAGAAGCCAGAACTACACAATTACTTACAGAAGTGGCTAAATAAATAGAAAAAAGTGGCCTACAGTTTATATCCAAAGTATCCAGTGTGTTGCATGAGCAGACAAAACTGGGGATAAAACACGGATGGAAACAGTGAGGTAATCCCATCTGTGCAGAAGTACAGCCACCCACCAAATGCAACCAAGTGTTATTGATAGTCAAATGAACAGACACTTTACAAGCAACACCCCACAGTGGTTTATTTGTGAGAAATACAATATTTATTCCAGAAATCTGGCTTTCAAAAGAAGAGATGGAGTTATTGAAAGGTATACATTCAGTTTATCATATTCCACTCAGAGCAATCTGCCTTTTTCTACCCTTTTATCATGGATAATGGGTCAGGAAGCAATTTATTTTTATACATGCCTTCTCATTGATTTAATTTTAACTGCCAAAAGAGGTCTCAAACAAAAAGCTATTTTCCTAATTGTTCATGCAGCCATATTGTGACTACAGAGGATCTGATGCTGATTTGGAGCAAGCATTTAATCTCTTAGGTAATCATAATAAGCATTTTTTTCCTTTATTTTCAAAAATATTCAGTCTCAATTATTACCCTTTCCAGTTGAAGTGATGGGTGATGACTGTCACTTTTCTTTTATAGAGGGAAAGCTACAAAATTCTTTACAATTTACTTCCCCTTGGCTTTCTTTCAGTGAAAGATTTTCCTTTAGTACTTATGCTTTCTACTTCCTGTATGAACAAAGATGTAGTGCCTGTGTTTTTGTTTCAGAATAAAAAATGAGTAAATTCTCTAGGGTTTTTGCTTATACTGAATGTATTGTGTAGTTTTCATTTACTTCCTAGTGAAAAGGTAGCTCTTCTATAAGAAAGCACCTGAATAAAAATTATTGCAGTAAAACACTCAGAACCTGTTCTTGGGATAACATAATTTACGATTTATTCTATATTTTCCTCTCAAGCAAATTCATTCTTTATAAAGCTTAATGAACTATGCAAGCAGTCAAGTAAACTTGGAAAATATTTATCTAAACAAACCAAAAAGCTACTTATAATAGCCAGGTATCTATAGGAACTGTTAGTTTTTTTCAGAAAATTCACATATTGGACTTGTGGTAGCTATTGCATACAGCGAGAATTATATTCTGTGCTTAGCAAGTCAACAAAGGAAAAGAATGCCTCTCAGCAGGTAAAAATTAGTGGAAATTTGAACAGAGAGATCAGTATTGCATGGAGTAATACCTAAGGAGAAAGAAAACAGGTGGGAGAGATTAGAGAGCCCAAATACATGAAAGAAAGTGGAAGATATGGGAACATGTTCACTTGTACTTTTGCCTAATCTACATGAGAATAATGAGACAACTGAAATATGAGGTTGGCTTAATTATTTTTGCAGCTGTATCTCTACCCTAAAGTCTGTTGACTCAAGACTTTTCTGTGTAATTTTATTTCATATGTGTGATGGCTTTTATGCCGCTAGATGAACTCAACAGGCTTGTGTTTACATGTGTAAAATAACTTTAAAACAAAAGCCTGTTATTACTGCAAGCCTCCATTTTTAGGAGTTATTTTATTCTTTCAAGAAAACAAATAGGAGATACTTCACTTGTTTCATTACTTTTGGTAGTGCAAAAATTTTAATTAAGTATGGTATTGCAGCAATCAAAAAGAGTGCTAAAACAAAACAGACGGAAGTTAATAAGGCTTTATGTCACTTAATCCAGAAGACAGCTCAACATCTCATTGCTTTGTCATGCAGCAAAAATGTGGCTTGCTTTTATTTGAAAGTACTTTACTAATTGGAAGTAACATAGACATTTTTGATTCCTGTGCACCACAGTAATTGCATACAGACCACTTTACAATTCAGCTCAATCTTTTGCATGTTTTTTTGTCCTAAGAGACAAGATTATGATACATGAGACCATTAATAAAGTTGGATCATAGTATGTTCTGTGAATGCTTTCTTTATTAGTAGGAAAAAAGTAGTACAAGAACTACAGAAAGGACTTTAGAAATTTTTACTTTTGAAAAATAATTTTTAAGGTTGAATTTTAGCTGCTATTTTTGCATTATCTCTTCTTAACATTCATAGTTACAGTTGTGTGATTACTCATTTGCATTTTTCCATTCTCCGGATAATGTTACTATGAGTGAATTATTTAGGACATCAGTTTGAGGAGCACTGAAGGTGCTCAGCTTTTCTGGGGCAGAACTTTCTTCCAGAGGTGAGTAGACCAAGTCACTAGCTAAGACAGAGTCATATCCAGCAGAAAACATCCTCCTGACAGGGAGATTCACTGAAAGGGTTTGCATTTGAAATTATTCAACAGCAAATGCAGACTCAAAACATGCAGCTATCTATAAGTTTGTATACTGCAAATTCTGTCAGAATATCTGTCTTAGTTCAATTTATGGTCTTTAAAATAAGCATTTTAAGGCTTTTGAAATGTAAATTCTTCACTTTGAAATTTAAATTCCTCTTTAGAAAAGAAATAACATCAAAATTATCTTGTAAAATTTCAAGACAAAAAGAAATTGACATAATTGTGTAGGAAATGGAGAAAAAATTGAATATGACAAGTTTAGGAGAGTAAAAAATATAATTACAGTTCCATGGCTGATTTCAGAGCAATCCGTTTTCAAATACAAGGCAAATAGTCTCCAGGTTGTGGTAGTATTTAAACAGTTCACAAGAAGCAACAAGTAAAATAGCAGCTGATTCTACATCATAACAGTTATAATCTGTGACAATTTAGTATGATGGTTTCTTGCCTTTTCCTTTGAATTCCCAGAGAAGTGATAGAAATAAAGGCACAGCAAAGTAATTGGAAAGATTTTGGCAATCACTGTCTACCTACTCATACAGTTGCATTCTAAATGGACAGAATTATGTCTGTACTATTTGTATAGAATTCATGTGACACATTAGTGAAAAAAACCCAACAAAGCATAATCCCAAAACTTTTCCCACCAAAAAGACAAATCAGTTCAAATATTGTAAAGCGCTAATAAAGGGAAGAAAGCAAAATATGGAGAATGCAGAAGCTGAGATATCATATATATCAAATTATAGCCTACATGTCACTCTTCTTCATGTTAACACATTTATTTACTTAAGTTTTTCAGTTCATTTTAGCTTAATTATTTGAGAAAATGGTAAATACTTACAATCTCATATTACTTAATTGCCTGTCTTGGCATTCAGGAAAACAAGCTCCTGCAAAGGGCAGTCCGTGCTGGGGAAGGGAATCTCGGCTTAAAAGAGCCAGCAAGAAGCTCGGTTTTGGGAGGGTTTTGTAGTCAGTGAAAACTGCCAGGCAAGGCAGCTTTCTGGCAGCTCCCCGGCTTCGTCCAGCGAGGAAGCACGGGGCAAAGCCACCGCTCCCCGGCGGCACATTTAAACGAGGCACAAACTCAGCAACGTCCCCTTCTCCAGATAAAAAGGGGCCTTTTAAGAGCTAGTTCCTGCATTCCCGAGTGGTAGCTCCCAGTAATTAACAAGGGCAGTGTGCACTGACTATGAGCATTTAACGATGATTCCCCATGCGGCAGAAGGCTGCGCTCCCATTCACAGAAAGAAAGGATGTTGGTGTCCAGACAGAGCTGGAACAAAAAGGCGTACCTGTCCAGGTGACAGGCTGTGGGGAATGCTGGAGACTTTCACTGCTACCGAGGGGCAGCTCTGAGTGTGGCTGTCTGTGCTGTGAGCAGGTGAATGATCTGATCGGCAAGGTGGCAGAGCTCCTTGAAGAAGTGGAAAGGCACAGGTTCATCAGAGAAGCCGAAGAAGAAAGAGATCTTTGGAGTAAGATGTTGTCCACCTTAAATCAAAATCCAGCACACCTGCCAGATAGGATCCAGGATCATGGTTCCCTGTTGCAGTATGGGCACAGGCTATAAAGGGTTAACAACTGCTACTAAGTTTTCAGCTCAAAGCCTGAAGCAAATCTTAC
>VZTY01035462.1:60705-134382 GCA_013400935.1 Turnix velox | reverse complement strand
TTTTCCCACCAAAAAGACAAATCAGTTCAAATATTGTAAAGCGCTAATAAAGGGAAGAAAGCAAAATATGGAGAATGCAGAAGCTGAGATATCATATATATCAAATTATAGCCTACATGTCACTCTTCTTCATGTTAACACATTTATTTACTTAAGTTTTTCAGTTCATTTTAGCTTAATTATTTGAGAAAATGGTAAATACTTACAATCTCATATTACTTAATTGCCTGTCTTGGCATTCAGGAAAACAAGCTCCTGCAAAGGGCAGTCCGTGCTGGGGAAGGGAATCTCGGCTTAAAAGAGCCAGCAAGAAGCTCGGTTTTGGGAGGGTTTTGTAGTCAGTGAAAACTGCCAGGCAAGGCAGCTTTCTGGCAGCTCCCCGGCTTCGTCCAGCGAGGAAGCACGGGGCAAAGCCACCGCTCCCCGGCGGCACATTTAAACGAGGCACAAACTCAGCAACGTCCCCTTCTCCAGATAAAAAGGGGGCCTTTTAAGAGCTGGTTCCTGCATTCCCGAGTGGTAGCTCCCAGTAATTAACAAGGGCAGTGTGCACTGACTATGAGCATTTAACGATGATTCCCCATGCGGCAGAAGGCTGCGCTCCCATTCACAGANCACCAACCATCGTACTTCATTAGTTCCCCTGCTTCCTGCCCTGCTCGGGCAGAAGGAAGAATCCTGAAAGAAAGAAATGAGTGGACTCAAGTTTGTGGTCAGGGCATTGGGTGAGCTCCCTCCCTGCCAACCTCAGCACCTCCAGTTCCTCTGAATAACAGATATGAGGTTCTGGCTGCTGAAGGCCCAGTAAATGAAGATGTTAGGGATGAGCATTCCTCACTGTCTTTCGAGCCTATACGTCTTTCAAGAATATAACCATAGATGAGAAACTGTCTCTGGTGAAATTCAGAGCAGGGGTGTTAGTTTTACCTTGGTATTCGTATAATTTTGCTTATTTTATTTGCATTGTAATAACTTCGGAATAATCATCAAACTGTGAATCTGAATAGATTCTTTATGTTTCTTTAATCACAGACATTTGTAATTAGTAAGAATGGTAAAGCAGGCTTGATTAGAAGTTCAAGCAATTGTAGAAAAAGAAACTTTAACAATTTTCAACTGTATTTNATGGGCACAGGCTATAAAGGGTTAACAACTGCTACTAAGTTTTCAGCTCAAAGCCTGAAGCAAATCTTACCAAGCCCCCTGACGGCCTTGGAGCTCGCCTGTGTCTTCGATGGTCTGGGAAAGTATCAAGGGAGTAAACAACAAGGAACAGATAGCAAGGACTTGTGTACAGCTGTGTGTTGGCAGAAGAACTGTAAGAGGAGGGTCTGATATTAATGCAAGAATGTAACCTGTAATCAATCAGTATGTTAGTATTATTCATAATTAGCCATCACTGTATATAAGCTTGTCTCATGCTCTCAATAAACGGATTCTGGCAGATCATATTGATTGTGGAGGTCAGCCCCTTCTTACACCAACCATCGTACTTCATTAGTTCCCCTGCTTCCTGCCCTGCTCGGGCAGAAGGAAGAATCCTGAAAGAAAGAAATGAGTGGACTCAAGTTTGTGGTCAGGGCATTGGGTGAGCTCCCTCCCTGCCAACCTCAGCACCTCCAGTTCCTCTGAATAACAGATATGAGGTTCTGGCTGCTGAAGGCCCAGTAAATGAAGATGTTAGGGATGAGCATTCCTCACTGTCTTTCGAGCCTATACGTCTTTCAAGAATATAACCATAGATGAGAAACTGTCTCTGGTGAAATTCAGAGCAGGGGTGTTAGTTTTACCTTGGTATTCGTATAATTTTGCTTATTTTATTTGCATTGTAATAACTTCGGAATAATCATCAAACTGTGAATCTGAATAGATTCTTTATGTTTCTTTAATCACAGACATTTGTAATTAGTAAGAATGGTAAAGCAGGCTTGATTAGAAGTTCAAGCAATTGTAGAAAAAGAAACTTTAACAATTTTCAACTGTATTTTGCCAGCAAAGACATTAGGTTTACATGTTTTCATGTTTCTTGCTTTTTCTTTTCTGAAGACAAGGAGTTTTGGAAAGCTATATTGTTACATTTCCATTATTTCAGCAGCAAGTACAATGATGGGAGAATGATTAATATTTTTGGGTTTTAAATACAAATTTTAGGGATCTGACAAGGCTTTTCCTCCAAATGAAAACAATAAATAATTGTGAAAATGAGGAGGGGTATGACAAAGAGAAAAATTATGTGGCAATAAAATGGCAAATAAGGACCTCAAATTAAAGAACATTCTGTTACAATAAGGAAGAGACAAACTACTCTTAGAATCTAATTAGTCTAAAAATGAAATGCCAGGAAAGGAAATACAAATGAAGAGCTTATTTCATTGAAAGCAATTAAGTATACTGAGAAGAGGAAATGTATAAATGTAAAAATTAAGATAAATGAAAATAGGAGTGATTTTAGTTTAGGGTGATGCAGAGTAACAGAGAAATATTTTTTACAGCGATAGTGCTGCCAAACTGCTTATTTTGCAGAAAATCTACCTTCTCTTCAGTTTCCAAGACTTTTGCATGGACATTAGCTAAAATGAACAATACAACTTCTTGAAGTTTACAGGAAAAGATATGTTTCAGGCTTCTCTTTGCTTGATAAGTGCAGTACAGTATACAGATATGAAATTACAAATTTTAGTAGTACAGAATGTATTATGAGATTTAAGTAGTATAGTATGTTTTATTATCATAAATTAAGTCTCTGATAAAGACAATTTCAACACAGATGAATGAAGCAGAGAAATTGGAAGCTTGTTTTTTCAGAAATGCAATTCTCAAAAAGAATGAAATAATCACTTATATTTCCCAGTCATCACTTTGGTAGTGGTAGAAATTCATCTATGTACCAGTCCTGATTCTAAGTAATATGCGAGCAAAAAAAGAGGTTTCCTTCCACTGTGCTAGGAAATAGGTTGTTTCCTTGAATGCAGTTAAATGAAGCTGAGATTTGAAAGTCTTTATTTCTGGGAATGCAGTTCTTAAAAGGAAAGAAAACCACATGCAGAGTTCCCTGCTAGTTGCTTGATACTGGGAGGAATCATTTTCTGTATAGATTCACATGGTATGTCATTTATAAAGGAATTTGCCATTCTTTCTGCAGTGAAAGAAGCTATGAATGAAGCAGATGAATGAAGCAGAGAACTTGGAAGTTTGTGTTTCCAGGAATGCAATTCCCAAAGAGAATGAAAGCAATATCTATATTTCCCAATTATCAGTTTAGCAGTTGCAGAAATCAGACTGTATGTCAGTCTTGAGTATAAGAAATATGCTAGTGAAAAAATCAGATCTTAAAGAATAATATCCAGAAACTCCACACGTTCTTTTGAAGTCCTCACATACCCTGTACTCTAGCAAAATTTGACTACTGATTAACTCTTAATCCCAATTCTACATCATTATCAACATATTCAATCAAAATAGACCACATCATCAAAAACAATATCAGAAGCTGATTTTATACTGGCTTCTGCTTAGGAAGAGCTCATATGTGTATTAAATTCAATAATGAAAAAGTACCAATTCTTTAACCAACATAATTGTCTGGTGCAAATACTTTTGTAGTGCAACGTGAGTCCTACCATAACACTGCCAAAATCATCATTGAACCATGTCCCTAAGCACCATGTCAACCTAAAATACTTCCAGACAATTCTACCACTTCCCTGGGCAAGCTGCTGTAGTGTTTGATTCCCTTTTTGGTGTAGAAAATTTTCCTAATATCCAATCTAAACTTCTCCAGCACTATTTGACGCTATACCCTCATGTCCTATCACTTATTTGAGAGAATTTATTTACCTTCACCTCTCTACAGCCTTTGTTCAGTAGAGTGATAAGGTCTTCTCAGCCTTCTTTTCTTCAGGCTAAACAACTTCAGTTTCCTCAGGTACTTCTCATAAGATTTTTCTTCTAGACCCCTCAGCAGCCCTATCACTTTCCACTCTAGTAAAATTTTAGTGAGTGCTGTGAAGTAAAAGGCTTAGCACCTTTCTGTTTTCCACTGAGTGCCACCGAAGTAACAGATTCATCTTTGTGTGTGTTGAGAACAACAAATGTGCATGTTTTTATCCCCCCCCAAAAAATAAAGAAAATCTTAAAAAGGCTGCTGTACCATACTCTTCATCAGACTTGTTACAATATTAAAAATAAATGGTTGAAGTTTTTTGACTAGTAGGAAATATGGAAAATCACTAATAAGGAAGAAAACACATGCTCAACAGTATTGGAGGAGGGGCACTGTGAACTACAAATTGAGCAACTCTATATATCAAGATTCTGCTGTTAGAATCAGGATTTAATGGGTTTAGATGTTTTACTTTAGCCAAGTATCTTTAATGACATTTTCTTGTATATTTAAATATTTAACCCAGTTGCTCACTTGTGGCAGACTAGGCACATACTAAGCATCTAGAATATCAAAAATGAGGACTTCTCTTTAGATCACTTCATCAAAGTAGATTATTTATTTAGTTTTCACCTGATGTCAAAGCAGAAGATTCATCAGCTGGCTAGACTGACTTCACAAAGTACTTATCTAAGTGCTTCATTTTGGCATGTTTAGGCTGATTATGGGGCAGAGATCTTCATGAGCTTTCTGAGTCAAAAGCAAATGATTCTGCTTTGATGTTCATATTTCACTGTTGTTCTAAATTAATGAGATCTATTTTATTCCCTGACATAGCTGCAACTGTAAGAATGCAGGGATTTTTATCCCAAGGCATGTTCTGTTTTATTCTCAGGATAAATTATGGTTCATTTTATGAAACACGTTTCCTTGCAGAGGTAAGCTATAGACAAGAATGAAGTTCACAATCATCCTGTGAATTTATTTGAAGCTTCCTTATCAAAGAAGGATTTACTCTAGTCTAAGAAATGTAGAGTTAGCAAATTAAATTATTTAACTTCAAGCAAAGCCACTCATCAAAGATGTAAGATAACAGACTAAAACAGTAACAAAATTTTTATATAAACTTGGCTGAGTAGGGGCTAGAAATATAACCTGTCTTGCAGAAACAAGCAGAAGAAGCAAGTTATAAACCTTCAGTACCTTGAGAATTTTAATCAACATTGTACCTGAGGATTTCACTTGTCACAACAGAACACTGAAAAATACCCAAAATCCACAGTGATATAGGAGTGGGCAAAACAGTCAAGAAAGAATCTGGCTGATATGTGAAGCCAAACACACTTTGACCACATATATTGCCATTAATATTATAATGAAATAGGCCAAAATCATCTTGGTCAGATGAAAATCAGCAATCAATAAAGCCTGAAACTTAATAAGCTCAAGAGGGATTTTAAGGGACTGGAGCAACAGATGAATGACTCCCCTAACCTGAGAGACAAACTTAACAAGAACAGCCAGCTAGATCAACTGGATGTTTTAAGCTAGCTAAAGTTATCAGTCTTCATTTGAAATGAGTAAAATGAGCACTTTGTAGACCGAATGGAAAATTTATTTCCAAGTCAACAGCATTAAGTATCATATATGTGAGAGACTTGGAAAAGTATGTATGTCTAGGGTATCCGTGATCTTTTGACGTGAACATCTGTGCCTGGAGACCAAGGCTGCTGACTTGAAGAATTTCAGGAAAATGGGAATGTTTAGTAACCCATGGGTTTGCAGATATTGCTTCACAATTGTTCCTTTAAGAACTCCATGTTAATAATGAAGGATGCAGTTTTCTTCAATAGGTATTCCATTGCTGTGGCCAGTCCAAGATTATGTATCAAATAAATACACAAGCCTGAAGGAAGGGATTGCAGACAAATGGAAAAATCATCTTGCTGTGTTGAGCACACAGCAGTGACTTCCACAAAAAATACAGAAGACCTTCCAAGGTGTCTAAATAAGCTTTAGAAGTAGTATGACAATGATTGCAGGCTGCATAGATGCCAGGAATATAGGGAGGAAATTTATTCTCAACAGAAGTTAGGTTTGTCAGGTTTAAAAGTGAAGATCATAAAGTACTCATCAAACACAAGAAGTATTCCAGGCCTAATCATAGAGCAGGGAGACAGGGTTATATCTGGTCTAGCTTGGAAAGAGTTAACTTTTCCAACAACAGTCCACATAGTGCTGTGTTTGTCTTTATAGCTAAAATAGTTTTGACAACAATGTTATGCACTCCCATATCTTCAAGGCTGTCCCACTCTCTTCCCCAACAGTAGGCTGGTGGTGGACAAGAGATTGAGAAGGGACTCAGCGAGGACCCAATCAAGCAAAGTGATATTCTGTCTCATGTGATGCTGTGCTCAACAATAATAACTAAGAAATAAAAAAAAGAGAAGGAGGGCCGACAGTTGTTATTAAAACATTTGTCTTCTGAAGCAATTACTATGCTTCTGAGGCCTAGCTTCCCCAGAGGTCCTGGATGGAAAGTAAAGAATAAATCTGGTCAATCCATCACAATGGTATATGCAGACTTACTTATGCAGATTGGTCTTGTTCTGGGTATATGTTCAGAATAATAAAATTTGAAAAGATGGAACAAACTGTAAATTATGAGAAACTCAAATTTTTGGGTTTTGAAATCAAGAAACAAGACTTCAAACTGAGGAGTGAGAGAAAGCAAAAGCATCCAGAAAGAGATGAAGGGAACAGGAAAACAATGGGCTGAGGAAAGAATAGAGCATGGCAGTAGCCAAACGGTAAAGGGAAAAACAGTCTTAACAAAATGCCATGTAAAGATAATGCAAAACTCCAGAACAAAATGACAACTTTTCATCATTTGGCAAAGAAATACTCAGAGATAGCTTTGCTATACTAACAGACATATCTAACCTCTGCCAGAAAGTGGGGAATAATCAGGGCAGTGTAAAGTTGCAACAAGAAGACGGGAGAAACAAAATAGGCAATGAAGATATTGGTATACAGCTGTATGTTGAAATATGTAGACAAATTGAGTAAAGAAGCAAAATCTGTAACAACGGACATGAAATCTCTGCTGATTAGAATTCCAGACCTAGATTAAAAACAATAGGAAATTTTGAGATGTGATATCACTGTCTTCCTGAACATGTAGGTAACAACCACAGTAACACACTAAAGACATAAGAAATATTTTGAAATTAGGACATTTAGCGGAAGTGGTAGACTTCATTTACCTTATTTAAAATAGAGATAGGTCACAGAGTACTCACCAGAGAAGTGATATTTTTTTATTTGGTCCTCAAACACAGAACCAGAAGACTGCAGTACTTTATGCTGATGAGGACCAAATAAGTGTGAAGTGGTGAAAGAGGCAGAGGAGCTGAACGCAGACCTCTGTCTCTGTTCTGTTGGTTTATTTTGTCTGTGACAGAAACTGGTAACTGATGTTTCTCTCTTTATCTCTACCCATGAGCTTCTCCATCTTGTTTTTTCTTTCTTTCAGAATGAAGCCTCTCTCACACCCCAACTCATGCTGTGGAGGCATAGTGAGAGAGCAGCTGGATGGTGTTTAGCAGCTAGAGCAGATCAACCCGCCATTTCCATATAAATATTTACAAACTTCTTCACCATATGTTTTCTTAAGAAACAGCTTGGTCTTGCTGTGAATTTTTATAAAACCCATGACAATCTTTAGTTTGATGATGTGTGAAAGGATTGGACATGTTTATTATTAAAGTTTTATGTTTACTGTTTACTATTGTCTTTTTTTGTATGTGGACTGTGCAGCTTAACAAGCTCTAGGGGCAGGGATCATTCTGTTCTGTGTAATTATACAGTATGTATCAAATAGCTGTTCTGATTCATGAAAAGTGTCCCTTAAGGATACTTAAACGGATTAGTACTTCTGGCAACTAAATGCAACACCCTTTCCTCTTTTACTCCTTATTTCACATTACTGCTACTTAAAATGTTAACGTTTTAAATACAAACTACAGACATAATTCTTTCATTCATTTGTATTCATTTCTATGAAAGTCTTACTGAAAACTGTTAGAATAATAGCAAGTTGTCACAACAGATTTTGTCTAAACAATCTAACATAAAACAGGATGATGGATAAACAGCCACTGGAGGTCCAATAAACCCCAAATAATTTTAAGGAGAAATATCAAATCCTTATTGACAGTGAATTTTATGCTGTTATGATCAAAGAACTCAAGGAGAAAAGAACTTGCAAAAGAGATCAGCAATTTGACTGTAATTACAAATAAATAATTAGTATTTGAATATTCCTGTGTAAGAAATCATTCCTTAATCTGATATAGCTGCTGTATGTTTTATAGACACTTTCTTCTTTTCCAAGAAAAACATGGAAAAGGAAGTAATTGATCATATATAGTACTATATGGATACACAAAGAATAATTGCTGCCCAGTGACTGTCTGTCCTTCAAATATTTTCCAGTTATTTTGAGAACACTCACATACATGAACACACACATATGCACATACACATGAACACAAACTTACACATGCGCATAGATTTTTGAGGTCTGAGGTCTAAGATTTTTCCATATTTCTGATTCATGAGGACATACTCTATTTTACAAGTCACCTTGGGAAGCTTTGGCTAAAATATTTTGATTTTTCACTTTTTTTATTTTATGAAAACATCATAGAAATGGACATATTAAGGAAAAGATCCTAAACAGTCAAATTTTTAAAAGACGGATCAAAAAATAATTATATATCAAAGAATAGCATTTTCACAACCGAGACTGTTATTTTCATCTAATCAAATTGTTTATATTTCCCAGTTACCTCTTTGGTAGTGGGAGAAATCACTGTATATCAGTCTTGACTATCAATAATACCCCTGTAAAAAAAGATGCTTCCTTTTATCTACTCTGAAATAAAATGTATTTTTGAATGCATTTAAAGTAAGCTGAGAATTTGAAGTTTGTGTTTCTGAGAATGAAATCCTTAAATGGAAAGAAAGGAACAAAGAGAATTCCCTGCTAACAGGTTGTTACTGGGAGAAATCATTGTCTGTATAGAATCACATGATGGATAGTTGATAAAGTAATTTGCCATTCACTCTGCCATGAAAGAAGCTAGTAATTTTAAAGGAGATAAATTAAGCAGGGAATTTCAAAGTTTGTTTTTCCAGCATTGCAATTCCCAAAGAGAATTAAAGCATCATATTTATTTCCCAGTTATAAGTTTAGTAGTGGTTGAAATCAGACTATTTATCAGTCCAATCAGCCTCCTCCCCCCCCTTTCCTATTTAACACCTGCAGGGAAGAGTAGTAGCCACTATTTGTCCCTCTGTGTCGGGTTCCTCTTGGTGTCTCTGCTGCAAGACACATCACTGGTGAGTTGTATTTTCCAAGGGGACACTAGAGGAGGAGAAAGGCTGGGGGGCCTGCTGCCCCCCCCATCACTCCACATCTGGTTAGGCTGGGGAGGAGGGGTATAGACTTGTGTTTCCATTTCTTTCCTTAATGTTCTGTGGGGTTTAGAAAGCTGAGCATTTTTAGGGGGCAGGAAGGCTGCAGCCTCTCCTTAACACAGCATGATTTGGACTGGAGTGCTGCACAATGGCACCAGCACATGCCTTGGTGACACAGTGCTCCCGTCCTTCAGGGTGGGGTCATGCCGGGAGGATGGTAGTGATACATTAAGAAGGAATATTTCCTTGGCTTGTGGAAAACAAGCAAGTTAAATTCATTTGAATTAGAATGCCAAATTATATTAGCAGGCAGTTGACTAGAAAGGAGGCTTTCTTTTTCTTTCTGCATTCCCAGAGGAGACTCATTTTGGTTTGTGTTTTATTTAAATAAAGGAAAAGAAATGTGCAAGCTTACCTTTATCTTAAGCAGCAGCAGGAGGTTTTTGGAATACAGAAATATTTGTTGAGAAGTATGGAAATTATAATATATAAAATGTTTTGAAAAGAGAATAATTTCTCATCCCCCTAAGAAGGACAGAATTATCTCTTTGTAATACATCTGCATATGGATACCTTTGTTTTTACATACTGAATAAATATCTCACATTATTGTCCTTAAATACTTGAGTTACAACAGCTTATGATCATACACATAATGTATTTCATCGAACAAAGGCTTTCTGAAGTTTTTCCCTTTTATTTTGAGCTTCTCAAAGCGCTGCATGAGGGAAATGCAGTAGAAATTTCCCACCTGACTTTGCTGCTGATATAGCTGACTGTCCAGATGATTCTCACTTGCAATAGAAAGACTAAATCTTTAGCCAGTACATATTCATTGATCCTGCTGATCTGTAACTGCAGAGGATTAACATCTAATCCATAATTATACTTGTACAGATATAGAGTTTTCAAGCATTTAATATAAACATTTAGTCTTTTTTTTCCCCCTTGCAGGAGATCAAGTTATTTAAAGTAATCCAGTCCCAGAAGAACAGACCAGATCCTGTACAACTGATGCAGAACTGCTGCAACTATGGATGGGTTTTTAGGAATAGTTCTTAAACCAAGCAAAATTATTTAGACAAATCATATTTTAGACTCAGAATTATTTGACCTGTACTGGTCTGACCTAAAAGGAAGTCAGATGAAAACAGCAAAGTCTTGCTTTACTGTGAACATCTCAGAGATTGCCTATTAAATGGTAACAGTAAAAGTTTTCTCTCTTTTCTGTGTATTTTTTCATTCAGGTATCATTTTGCTCCAGAAAAGCTGTCTGTCTATTTATTTACAACTTAGTATGCAAATATAGTAATTTGTATGAGCACGACAAATTGCAATATCAAAGTCTAAGGTTCCTTAGAAACTAAGAAAGATTAGGCAGGTACCACTTGAAGAAAGAAGTGGAAGGAAGTCTGAGTACAAAAGAAAGAGGAGAGGTTCCATGAAGGTCTATACTGTAATGGCATGGGGTATTTGATGCTGTTTTACTTTTTCCTGCCTAACAAAAGGATAAGGAATTGGTTGGAACTACTGCACATTTTAAGCATTAATCAATAAAATTCTAAATTGCTGCTTAATCACTTGTTGATTAAAAGGCTGAGATTCATTTCGTGGAATAAAGATTGAAATATTAATTTTGAAATGGGGAGATTTATTTTTATAGAGTTTGACATTGAATTGTACCTCCCTCAAATGTGGCAAGCAATTATGATTCAATTAGTCAATGCTGTCTTTATTCATCTAGGATGATTTTTTTTCTTTTTTTAAATCTAACAATCATAAAGTGAAACAATGTATTATAGTGTTCAACTCCAGAGAGAAGAAAGAACCAAGTGTTGCTCTCTGTGGCTGCCCCCTTTGTGCTGTTTCCTGAGTGGAAAAATAAGACAAAATAACACTCGTGGGATGAGACAAAGGCAACAGAAGCAAAGTTTAACAGAATGACAATAGCAATGAGAAAAGAATAATAATAACAGGAGTGAGGGAATGTACAGATGCAATACAATACCTGACTGTTCCCAACCCATGCACAGTGCCACCCCATCCACTTCCTTCCCACCTTTCCTGGATAGCTCTGGCAACCTGTGGGCATGGCTTAGGTGGTACTGGGATATCTGAATGTGGAAATCCAATAAAATAAAAAAGATAAAAGAATGTATAAACTGTATCAGCTAAAGAGAGCTTTAAGAAATTAAATACTGTGTATCACATAAATAAAAAACCATTTTTTTCAGTGTATCACATATTGTACACTTTCTGTTGAAAAGTCATGAATTTTTTTTCTGTCACATTTACTTTTAAAATGCATCTCACAAAAAACTCTAACTATTGCTTAGAAAATATATTCTTAGCTTTACAAAGAAAGTCACAAAGACTTGAAGTGATTTTATGGAATGAAGATTTCACTGTTCATTGCTTAATAATTTAACAATTCTCTTGTTGGCACCAACATAATGTACAGAGAAGACATGTTATATGCCTCTAATTAATATGTCATACTGCAAGATCTTCAGTCTAACTTGCAGCTCATCCTGTGATCCAGGTCACTGCCAGGTCACAAAATGTAGAATTTTCTAAGAGGATTACTTACCTCATGATACTATGGCTCTTTGAGATTCATTGTCTGTATACATATATAACATGGTGGAATCCAATTTTATATTGCAAGATAAAAACAACACTGAAATATTTTAGATGATCCTGTTCTTTTTTCTACTCTAAGCTGTGATAATACTCAGAATGTTGGCACAGGCTGAATTGGAGCAGGTGTTTGAGTAAAGTTTCTAAAAAATGCCAGGAGTCAAAGTTCAAATAAGAAGTTACACTGTGTATGGATTTTTTTTTCCAGGCATGTATGTACCTTTATAAAGGAAAAGGAAAAAGAGTTGGACTTACGGTAAGTGCATTCAGTTTCAGCACTCAATGCCTGGGGACCCTGCTGCTATGCTCATACCGGCTTTCCTGAGAATTTAGCCTGAGATTAAAGGTGGTTTTCTGTGTCCTTCATAATGATTACTAAAAGTGTTTGCTACCTGTCTTCCATGATCTTACACTAATCAGAAGCAGTCTGGATATGTGAAGGACAGAGACCTTTCTTTTGCTGTTTGAAAACTGTCAGCTGCCATAGGCAGTGAAGCTTGTCATGGAAGGATTAGAGATGCTTACCACGATTTTTACAGTTCAGGCTAGGCAGGGATCTCAGGAGGTCATCCAGGCTGACCTCTTACTCAAGGCAGGATCAGCTGTTAGGTCAGGACAAGTTGCTCAGAAATTTATCCAGTGAGGTCTTGAAAACCTCCTGGAGACTGCATAACCTCATAGGGCAAACAGTTCAAGTGCTTACCTGTTGTTATGGATATGATGAACAAGTTTCTCCTCTTTCTGGGTATTAAAATAAATTGGAAATAAAGTCATGAGTTTGTGCCCGTAAAACTAGATTGGTCTACATTTTTGCACTAAGGCACAACAGAACATACTACTTTTTCCAAGACTGAACTTCACTTTTTAGATTATTTCACTTTTTCATGTGCCCTTCTTTCCTTGATGATAAAAGAAAAAATTTGTAAATATAGATTTATCTATATTCTTGGATCTATGATTGCACACAAATTGTTCTTAAAGTATGCTTGTTTTCAGGATTTAGTATCTAAGTTCTTGTGCTTGAAAGCTTGCTTTACTTGTCCTATGTATTTAGTTTTTTGGTTATTGTAGGATTTCAGCATACCACAGCATTCAGAAGTGCATCCAGCCTTTTTATTTTTCATTTTAAAAACTCAGCAATTTGTTGAGACTTTCGTAGTTGGCAGAAAGTGGACAGTTACAGAGAGTCATCCCACTTGAGTTTCATGTTGTGTTATGTCTTTCTGATTGTAACCTTAATTGAACTCATAAATACACTGATAATGGATTTTGGATACTAGAATAATGCCACTGGAAAAATAGTAACTTGTGTCTTTTAAAAGTCCATGTTTTAATCATCATCTGCAGCATGGTAACACAGGCTTGCAGCTGTATCATCTAAAGCTGTAAACTTTCATGTTTAAATCACAAAAATTTCTTTAGACATTATCATTCAAGGAAACTAGTGTGACAAAAGCAAATTTTTTTATCTAAAAAGTTAATCTATCTGTATTTCCTTTTTTTCCAAGCATCTCTGTAGCATATGTTACTTCACAGGATATATTTCATAACTAATTAACATTAATAAGAATTACATCATTGTGCTGCAGATTTATAAATATTTAATAAGTTAAATATTACATGATGCCAGTGGGGTATTCCTTGGTTAACACCTTTAGATTGATACACAGAGTCAGTGATACAGCATAAATTTAAAATTTCATTATTGGTAATTAGTTTTGCTTCACTTGCTTCACTTTTTTTTTTCCATTCTTGTTCTATAACATATCTTGCCCTAATACATGTAGGTGTAGGTCATTGCTGGATACATTCCTGTTTTCATCAGGTGGAAGTTCTTTAAATAGTTCAGTCTTCACCTCCTCTGCTGTACAGATTGCATTATTAAAATGATATGGTAATGTTAATACATATTTAGCTAGAGCATGCAATACATCTTCTAAATAACTCTTTTGCCATCAAATACTATCTAGTACCTTAAAAACAGGGGTTTTATTTTCATCTGCAAGTCCGTGGCCTCTCTACCAATTATCCCAGGCTCAGGATCAGCCACATAATGAGAAAAGCAGCATGAGACAATGGCTCATTGGTACAGAGGAGCCTAAGTATTTCCCAAAAAACAACAGGCTTCATCTTTATAAGGAAGGAGTCAGTAACATCATCAAAACATGAATCATTGCCTACTGAAAAGCAACTAAGTTTTCATTCAAACTTTTCTAATGCTCCAAATGCTTACTGTTCAACAACTGGCACAAGAAATCTAATGACCACAGGGAATGCATCACATTTCCCATCCCTGAGACAGCAAAGTACTTATCTGTCATTTGGCATATAGATTGAAAGACACAGAGGAATCTCACTGCTGTTATGAATAAATGAGGACAAAATCCATAAATGAAGGACTTGTTGGAATCAAGAAGTAGTAGGTATGCAGGTAGTCCTAGATACTAATAATCATGCTTGTAGGGTTTATGATAAGTAGTTACATGGGTAGCGGAGTTAATACAATTACAGCTCTTAACTTTAGAAATACAAAACAGTAATGAAAGTCATCTTATGATGACTACATGAATTTTTCATATAGAGCTGCATAATGTGTCATGTAAGTTGGGTAAACGTGCCCAATATTCAACTCAAATATATCAAAAGAATTTAACCAAGAATATTGTAATTCTTTCAGCACATGGTGAAATAGAGGTCTCTATTTGTGTGTCTTTAGAAAATTACGGACTTCTCTTAAGTAATTAAGAGTATTTGAGCCTATTTTTAGGGGAAAAGAATTGTTGAAATTCATATTAAAAATAACTGTAGCTTCATTATTTTGAAGAGAAGCTCATTTTAGTTTGTAATGGGAGCTACTGTAGATGGAACTGGATGTATCTATTATTCTAAATAGCCTATGTTCAATGAAAATCTGAAAGACATGATCTTTGCTGCAGATCAGACAAACAAAGATGTTTAATCTGGTTGTACTGTGGATGGAAAAATTACTATTTTATTACTCTGAAGAGCAGGTGGTTCATATAATTTGGTTTCCTTTGATTCCTTTGTGGGGTTAGGATGCCCTTCTCCTCCAGCCCTAATGTTTACTGGGAACGAGACTTTGGGCCCCAGAAAGCTGGTAAGAGGGAAGCACAACCCCATAAAACAGCAAGAACAGTTTGCAGCTGGCCTTCAAGGTGGAGTAGAGATCACAGGCACCCTGATGGAAAAACAACCCCTATGGGTAGCAGGGGGCATGCCTGGCACCACGAGCTAGACTTCAAAAATATCTGCCCCTAGCTCCCATGGTCCTGGCATGTACAGGCCCCACATGCCAGGACAAGGATAAAATCCAAGCCCTGGAGCTACTGGGGTGGAGGACGGCCAAAGGGAAGGAAGAAGGAATAAGAAGAATGAAAAAGGAGTGTTGCTTTTTCTTCCACTGGGACCACAAATTCTCAGGGGATGCCTGCTTGGCAACTCTGGATCCCTGGAGGACTCTCCCCTGGCTGCAGAGAAACATAAGCCTTAACCCCTTTCCCGCCAATCTGACTCATCTTATGGGGATGTGTGGAGGTATTGGTAAGGAAGTTAAGAAAAATCAGCTTAGCCATATAATAAAGTATCTGCATGCTAAAGACCTTTGGGCTAATTTCCTGCAAATAGCAAGCCCCGTAACCCTTTCAGTTACACTGAATTTGAGCGGAACATTACTTCTTATTTAGTTCACCATCAAGTTTAAAGAGAAAATAACTGCTACAAATGAAATATTGCTTAAAATATTCAGAGCAACAGGAGATAAGGCCTTCACTGTTTATTTAAGAGACCTAAAATCAAAATTTAAGTGTTATTTACAGCTTCTTCAGATATTCAATAATGAATCATAGGATGCTGTAAAGTTATTCTGCCAACTACAAAAGAAGTGCACAATAATTGCTTTTTAAACCAACTTATTTTCTTGACAAAATTTTATTCCCTTTGTGATAAAACAAAGTGCTTTAAATGGCAAACAAAGATTCTTCTTTTACAATTTCAGCTAGCTAGTTAGCCAGCTTCATCTGAGATACAGAGCACAATATTACTTTTTTAGGTTAAATGTTGTATCTTAAGGAATTAAGTATAATTTTTTCATAGTTCTGTGTCTTCCATATCACTCATTTTATTTTTAGGAATATCAGGAATATTTGGTGCCACTACTTGCACACCAGATGATGAAGAATTTCTGAAATCCAATCCATTCTTTGCATCAGTATAATCAATCTTTATTCTTTTTGCATGCATATTTATCAACCTGATTGTTAGGGGGTTTATTCTGTTTCTTTTTCCATTAAGATCTATCTCATGCACGCACACATAATCTTTCTTCAATATTTATATGTTGAATTAGACAACCATTCAGCTATAACAGAATGAGAAATAATTCTTCCGAGTAAGTGATTTTGGGATTGATAGAGGTAACAGTGCATCCTGTCCCTAGTGTAAATGATGTTAGATATGCATAGAAAGCTGCACGAGCTTTTCCTCTCTCTTTAGTAGTATATAAATCAGTCTTGCAGATCCAGATTCAGATCATTCTTTTTCTCATTATCAGAAAATGTTTTATGTTTAAACATAGTCCTGTAACAGTAAAAGACATTTGGCTGACTAACATCTTTGTCCTTCCACAAACAATATAGCTGTCTCGCCTGCAGGGGTATATTTGAACAATTAAATTGGAATCGATAATTCCCAGTTTATAAAAACCCATCAGGAATGTAAAACTGAAGAACTTCAGTATATTAATTTTAAATTACTCGTGGGGGCTATATGATTGTGGGAGGAGATCAACATAATACTTCAGCAGTTGTTTTTTTTTCTTGGAGTAGAATCAGGTTTCTTGATATCCAAGAATTTTTTGAGATCATTATTCATTTGCCTGATCTAGTAAAATAGATTCTAGTAGCATTCAAATCTATCAAGAAATAGTCTAGAATTTTCTGTCTCAAAATTCAGAATTGCAAAAGGATATTCTTAAAATGGCAAATATAACTTATTGGTGAATATAACTTATTGCTTCTGATATGATTTTTTAAAATTTAATTGAAAGAATTTTTTGGTCCCAGAAGAGAATAAGATTATATTCCATTCACCATAACAACTACTTCCCTGAGGGTTTTAATTCCAGGGACAGTCATTCAGTTTTGATGGACAAATTGATGAGAACAAGAGGGAAATAATTTTGCTGATTGATTAGTACAGGTGAGCAATTTTAAAAAATTCATTTTAGAAATGTTACGTGAGAGCTATGTGCCACAGAGGACACAGCAAGTCAGGCCCAGTAGAGCTTAAAAGACTCAAAATTAAACCATTTTTGGCAGTAAAAATAGAGGTTAAATCAAACCAAATTTCTGATAGAAGCAGATCTTGAATTTTTCACATAGTTTGGGCTGAAACTCCATACTCTTTTTTTTAGTTTAAAAAAGACAACATAACCAGCATTTTGACCTTTATGTTTGTAAACGTGAGCAACAGAGTCTTCTGCTTATCTTGCATCTCTCCTTGCGGCCTCATTGCACTGATCTTCCAAAGCATTGCTTAAGATTCTCCAGCAAGTATTAAATAATTGTCTACAGTTTTCTCATTATTTTCCACTTTATCTAATCATCCCTTTTCACGTTCTTTACTGTCCAGTGAAACTATACAAAGATTGTCCAGCAATCTCGGTGCATCAAAACTATGGGAGTTAATGCTTTACATACCTATAATTTTGTTTTCCATGTTTACTTTTGATTCCCATAGTCCCTGCTGCAAGACTGAATTTTAATTTTAATGCGTACACCCTCTTAAGTGCTAGATTTACTCAGATCATCTTATTTACTGTTGTGCAAGCTGATAAAGTGCAACAGTGATGCTAAAATATTTCTTACATTTCTGCCTCTGCCAATCCTTTTTTGTTTTGGTGTTTTACATCTCTTTTATGGGTATTAACTTTAACTCTGAGCATAAACTTATGTGAAGTTGTAAGAGAACAAGAAGTCAAAGAAAAGAAAACTAAAGAAATCACAAAAATGAAAATGATGAAAACTAGCTATAAGATCTTGTGGAGATCCTGCCTGTGTAAAGATGAGTTTGCCCCGTAATGTGTACGCCAGTTTCTTTCCTTTAATTTCACTTTTGTGCCTTTGCCTTGACCTAACCTGTTTTTTTCCAAAGAGTCCATTACTTAATCTTCACATTTCTGCATTAATCATCTGGGTCCTCCAACATCCATTACTGCCAGGAATTTAGACATTTTCCTGTGTTGGCTAAGATTCTTATACCTGTTGGGAGGTCTAAAATATAGCCTCTTGGAGTTTATATAATGATGGGAAGTGTAATAATGTCTGAACAATAGAATGATCTGGAGTTTGAGCTTTGTGAAGTTGTATTTTAAACAATACTTATTTTTCCCATGCACAGAACCTGGAGCACCTATGCAAGACAGACATCTTCAGCTATTTGCTGCAGCACTTTGTAACTTGGTTGTCAGTACTGGGGCATGATGCTCGGTGCACGGAGCAAGAGTCTAACTAGCTGCTTCTGTAGTGGTGAATTCAAACTCATGAAGAAATATCTGTGCTAACTATGGCCTTCCAAAGAATTTTCAAGCACATTTTGGCAATTCAAAAGTTATGACAGAATATAATGACAAAATCATTCATGTTGGAAGGTGTCACAGGAAAAAAAGTATTAGTTTTGCGTAGTTAACACTAAAAGAGGCTTGAAATATTTTATTAGTTTCCAAATGACATGTAATTAATCAGCTATCAATGAATTATGCATGCAGGATGAATAGTTAATACTGAAGATAAAGCAGAATGTATTTACAATATGTTAATAAGCATATATAAAGTTGTAACTATGTCTCTATAAATAATCCCAAGTAGTTCTGACCACAAATATACATATAATGTACACAAAGACCCTGTCACCACATGCAGGTTACAAGTACCCCCTTGCCCTTGTCTGAGGAGTAAGATCCCCTACTTGCACTCACATCCTGCAGAAGCTGTGGGTGCTCCCACATTTTGGGTCTCAATGCTACTCACTGCAGCTCAGGAGAATGCACACACAAGATCAAGTGCATCCCAGGAGGTGTGGGTTTCTGCTTGCAATAAGTTACTCTGTTGATCCCTGGCCATAGAGCAAGCAGTTTACAGCATCTGATTCATATGGTTCTCTCTGGCTGAGGAAGAGGCATGATACAAACAAGATGACTTCCAGCAGTGTCAAATGAGTTTTTTACTACTTCTGTGCCTCCACCAAGGTCTACTTACATGCTACAACTTGTTATGCTTCTGTTATACTTTTGTTTCAAAAGTCTTTCCGCTATTCCTTAGCTATTCTTTTTTCAGCTGATGTCTTTCTTTTCCTTTTACACAATCAGTTGGAGGCTGATAGTTGTCCTTCTATTTAGTATAATTCAGTACAGTGCATTTAGTACAACTGAGTTCTCACTTAAGGTGTTTGTCTATAGAGTCTAAAATCTGACTTACATGTATTACAAATAATTGGAATTTAGTGGGAAATTACACTAAAGGGTAAGATTTTAAACTGAATTTTTGTTTGGAAATAAGCAGGACATAATACAATTTCTTTTACTGCATAAATAATATAGCTGTGAGATTGTTTACTCCCTCAGAATAATTTTTTTATATACCATAACCATCTTAGGTCCATAAATAGAAGATAGCATTTTCTTTCAAAAACAATGCAAGTCCAGTGATCAGAAATCCTGAGGGGAAACAGTTCCTATTCCCTGGAAAACAAAAAAAGCACAAGACACACATCATCCACTCACATGTCCTCTAGGGATATTTGAGAGGCAGTCTAGCAATCAGAGCTGATGAGCAGTGAATTTTCTACTTCACAATAGAAGTCGAAATTCTGCATTTTTTCCCCTTTTGGAATGAAAACTGGAAGTACAATCACATTTTCCATTTGAATATTTACAAGCAGCTCTAATACCTTCATATGAACAAAGATACTAGGAGGATAATGGATGCCCAGAAAGACTCAGTGAAGGAAAGTGTCCCTTACTTAAGAGTTTTGGGTTTTTTTGGCAGTCAGGATTCTTCTATTCAAAAGGAATAGCTGCTTGTTACTGTTCTCCCATAAGGTATGTGTTGCCTCACAATGCACAGATAAGAAACAGTGCTGACTGAGGCAACTTTTCTCAGAGATGTGACACAGAGGTCACACTGTAAGAACTGACACAACTAATCAATTTACTGAGAATGTCACAGAAGTGGCTTTACAGCAAAAAATAGGATCTTCAATACAGGAGCAGAGATGGACAAACTCTGGTTAGCCATTCTTTTGATCAGCCACAAAACAAACACTCAGTGCAGCCTTAAAGTCGATTCTATGGTTCCTCTTAGCTGAACCAATAGTTCCTATCTGGACTACATCTCGTTAGATGCTTCTAAGACTCTTGAGCAACAGTGCAGGTTAATGAGTTTAAGACTTGTTTGCTGAATTTTCATTATTTTGTAAGGCATTTCCTGTGCTAATTGCCATGACTGATATTGTGAAGAGCCATGCAAAAGACAAAACTCATGTCTGTTAGTCAGTGAAGATTTTCCAGCTGCTCAGAAGGCTTGACTATATTAAGGTGAAATATGCTAGCACATGTGCCTTTGAGTAGAGGGAATAATCTAGATGTCTTTTCATTTTATGTTAGTGGAAACTTAGTAAGGCGCAGAAATATTTTACACAATGTAAGATAGCAACAAGAAATTTTGAGATATTGTAGTTAGTTCAGAGAAGACCAGGTAATGCTTACTGTATTCTTTTTAGGAATTACTGTCAAATATTAAAATCCTTTACCTACTCCAGCTGTAGCCTTTTTTGTCAAGCTCTTTGTTATATAAAGATAAGGCTTTTTTGATGACAAATAAGACAATGCAGTGTATTGGATGTTTCAGGAAGTAAACGTCCTGAGCAACACCTTCCTCAGACCAGTGAACCTTGTCATAACTGGTCTGATAGATGCTTGCATCTGGGGATAGTCAAACTGGTGAGTGTGAAAGAAAAGCTTCTAGAGACTATAATCCCTTTACATACGCCAAACCAGATTTGAGCATTCTTCAATCCATGGAACCTCTATTATCTCTAGAAGTCATTTGTTTTGAAAGCATTCAGAAGACTATGGATGGGAAGCTTGAAATGAGCAAATTTTAAAGGAATTCGCCTGTGCCACTTCAAGGAGAGAACAGCTTGTACCCTACAGTTATGAATATGAAACACAGGCACAGTAAAAGTCCACTGGATTATGAGTTATGGTTTTATAATTATTATAATTACATAATCTATATAGATTTTTCTAATTTTTATTGTTTAACCTTTAAACAAAGGTAACTACTTGCCTGAGTGGTAAAGCTCCTTTAGTTATTGATGAAAGCTGTACTTGTAAATGAGATACAGCCTGCCAAGAATAACTATAGTGCACAGCTGAAAAACTCTCCTTAAGCAGGACAACAAGTCCAGAAGATAATCAGAATCCCTTGCAGGATAAATAAGAACATGTACGGGATCAAAAAAAGGCAAAATGTTGGAGAGTGTCACAGTAGTCTGATGGGAGCTTATAAGTTATGTCAAATTAAGATGGTGTGCAACATGGAAAAGAGATACTAAGGCTGGCTATGCTTGAATTCATGACTTTCGGGCAGCTAAATTTTACTTTGCATAAAGGGATAAAGAAAAAGAGTAGAGAACACAGGATTTTAGTGATCGATAGATACACAAGACAAAGCATATATTTCTATATATGAAGTTAAGTAAGCCCTGAACAGTTTTATTCATACACTCTGAAATCATCATTATGTTAAGAAAATTACCAACATTTAGTCACTGCAAATCACTAATAAATACTAGAGTATCAGTCAACATAGTGGAAGTAAAAACTGATTATAAGATTTGATAGAAATAATAAAATATCTGGATGGGTTTCTCATAAAATGAAGAGGTAGATGGACCCTCTATAAGAATCCAAAGGAATGGGGTTTGTTGAGTTCAAAAGAAAGTACTCATGATTGCTGGGTCTCAGAACAGGGCCATAATTTTAATAAGCTTTAGGTGAAAGGAAGAGAGAATAAGAGATTTTGTTATGTAGTAGTTATGATTATAAGAGACTCAATGTCATAGAAGTTGATGGAAAAATAGAAAAGAAGAAAAGTTCTTTTCTTTTCAAGTGTAGTGAATTCTGTCTTTCCCGCTTGTTTGAAGGAAGAAAAGAAGAAGAAAGAAGGATTTATCAAGAAATTTTGAATGACACTTTTTAGTTGTCAGGATAGGTTTTTAGTCTTTTCCTTATACAGTCTCTTCCTTTACACTCTCCCTCCCAAGAGAACCTGTGTCACTTCAGAGGAAGAAGAAAGGTAAAATCAAATTACAATTGCAATAAATTTACTACATCTGGGCAATCACAGAAACTCTTAGAGTCTATGAGAGCTGCAAGTAGGGATTCCAGCTGCAAACAAGAATGTAGAGAATAATATAAAATGAAATAAATTTTTAAAACTAAAGAGTGGAAGTATTCACCATTAAAGGAGCAAAAAGATAAGAGCTGCTCTAAACTTTGAACTTTCTAAAGACTCAAATGTAATTCTTTCCAAAGTTTGTAAAAATAAGCTGTATGTCTGTAAGTCAAATTGAACCAAATAGAGTCTCACAATAGAGTGATGGAAATTAAATTGAAAAGTTGCTAGTTTCCTGTAAGGACCTCTCTGAGAGCACAGGTTTATGAAAGGTTGGATTCTCTCCTTGGATGAAAAAGAGAGTTTTAAATCACTTTTGCAATGTTGAAAATTTACATTTGCCAGGATCACCCTCCTCATCATTTCAAAGTCATTTCTACATAATCCTATACACCTGTTATCATAATTTTTTTTCACTTTATTAGAGATTAATCAGGTCAAATGTCAGCATGTTCAAATCACATTGGATTTATTTGGACTGAACTGTAGAATCCACTTATAAGACAGAGATGTCTGCCGAAGGTCTTAGTGGAAGTAGGAACAACTTACATATCAACTTTTACAAGGGATAATTGTCATCAGAGAGAATCTTCAGTGGTGGGAATATTAACATAGACCTCTCATACATTCCTTTTTCTGCCATAAACCAGCAAATCTCAAATCGAGTCTGTGTTGTGTTAATCCACAAATTGTCTCCAGTATTTCACATAATGCTATCTTCAGTAGCTAGAACTGCAAATGATGTGGTTTCCATGGGAATATCTCCACGGGAAAAAGACACATGCTTGAATTAGACTGTTAGAGAATCAGTACAGCCTCAGTGGAGGCTCTAACAGCACTGGATGCACAAACCCACTTTGCTGTCAATAATATCTCACTGGTGCCGACTTGCATTGAGACAGAAAAGGTACCACTCCATTACCTTCCTTATTCTTTCTTCTTTCTTCTTTTTTTTTCCTTCTTTCTTCAGCCCAGTATCTACAAAGCTTGGATTTTAACCCTGTCCAGATGATGGAATCCGGAGGCAGATATTTTGTAAAGTCCTGCTCCTACTGAGCATGCATGCACCACATTAACCCTGGTGATCATTTTTCTATCTGGGTACCTTGCTCTCTACTCTGCCTTGAAAGCCAGCAGCAAGGTATTCTTGCTGTTTGTCGGACATGAACTCCCCTCTTATCAGCTTTCTGGCTGCCCAGAGACTTGTTCCCAGTAAACATTAGGGCTGGAGAAGGACATCCTGACCCAACAAACTGGTATAGGAGTAAAAGGAAACCAAACAACTAGAACCACCTGGGCTTCAGAGGTCATCCAGTAATTTTTCATTTCCTTTATAAAACCCAACAGAATGCTGGGTTGTATCAGCAAGGACATCACCAGCAGAGATTGTCCCATCCTATTCAGCAATTGTCAGGCTGCACTCAGAATACTGTGTTCATTTTCATTCCCCACTGTACAGAGGGTGGTGATGGTCTAGGAAAATATCACAATGATAATCAAAGACCTGACAAATATGCCACGCTGAGAGACTGGGGTTCATTCAGCCTTGAGAAAAGTAAGTTTAGGGGTGACCTTATCACCATGTTCCAGTAAAGGATGGCTACAAAGAGGATAGACAGTCACTTTTTAAGGAGTCACAAGGAAAAGATGCTACTATTCACAATGAGAATAGACATTGGATTAATCTCCCTAGGGAAGCAATGGATTCTCCCCACTAAGCACTTTAAAAATCCAGCTGATCAGAATGCTGAGCCAGCTTGTCTAGACCCTGATTTTGCAAAGAAAGGTTGGTCAAAGTGATTCTTTAGGTAATTTTCTACCTGACAATCTATAGTTCCATAATTCTATGAACTTTTTCATAGTGAAACAATCTCAGCCCTGCACTGGACTTTAGAAACTTTCAGCCTGTACTATAACTTAAGTGCAAAACAATCTATGCTGTCATGGTGGCATTATTGGTTTACAGTTAGAACTCATCAACGGCACACTATTTTTTGATTATAATTATAAAGATCAACCTATTGGAATATTGAGCTTGGAAGGCTTTTGCCCCAAGCCCAAGAAAATAGAATATTTTGTTCAGCCAACAAGGGCAGACTATGACATCACGTATCAAATTATTGCTTATAGTATATGTAATGACTTTAGATAGGTACTTGGAACTGTTAATGACACTAGGACTCTGGTAACATTACAAATTTGCTATGGCAAATACTTTGTTTCCTGGCCCTGGGTGGCATGGCCAGAGTGGTTACTCTGAAGCTGGAAAGCAGTCCTGGATTGCCTAGGCTTTCCACATAAAAATTTCTGCCTCATAGTGTTTTATTTAGTGTAAGATGAAAGCTAAAACAAAACCAGAAAAACAGATCCAAGTTTCACCCACCTTGGGGAAAAACAAAGAAAAAACTGTAATGCACTTTTTTTATTGCAGAATTCACTGTATAAGAGCGATAAATTCAGAAATATGTACAGAACAGTTCAGTCACAAATGAATAAATCTACAATCTTGTTTTCTTACAGGAAACTCCTTATACAAAGATATTTGCTTTGAAGGATAACAGTACTTTTTGTTAAGGGCACTGAGTTAACACTCGGTTAAATCACTACAAGACAGCAATTTTTTTTTGTCATTTTATCTTACTGTTGCCAAACCAAAAAAACATTTGCTTTGATGAGAAACATCACAAAGGAGTGTTCAGAACATCAATATTGTCCAGCCATTTAATTATATGTACTTTTCTTTGAATCTCATGATGACAGACTGTCATCCACAAGATGAAGTATGGAGAAAATGGAGAGACTTGGTTTTTATTTATCTGACAAATGCGTATTTCTCTGATAGCATCACTTTTGTTCTAGAAGCATTTTATCTCAGCCTAGAAGTCTGACAGCATGCTTCTCCTTGTTTCATTCATCAGTGTGAAGCTTTTTCACAGCCTTGTACGGCACACTATTGCAAAAGGTAACAGTATTTCTAATAGGACAACAGAATTGTAACTTGATTGTTTCAATGAACCCCCACAAGACTAAGAAAGATTTAATTTTAAGCACATTCACTTTGAATGCAGAGGGAAGGGAGGAGTGTCTTTTCTCTAAAGATCTGGAAGATCCATGAAACCTAATAGTAATAAGTGCCTGTCTGTTTTCAACACATAATAATAAAAATAACAGAAGTTCAGATGCAGCAAGGTAGCATTGGCTTGAGATCAAGGATTCAGATGCAGCACATGAGTATGTGCTACCCTGAGTTCTGAAAGAAGACTGTAGCCCAGAAACCTCTGTAGAGAGTTCTTAAGAGAGAAAAGAGTCCATAATCCAAAAGCACTTCTGTGCCTCTTTCTGAAGTAACAACTCACAGTAATGGTGCTCCCAATGACTGGAGCTTTTGTAATAAACTGTTGCTGTTACCATTCAAGAACATGTTAACTTACCTCTGAAGCCAAAGAATTAACTTTTCAAGCACGCTAAAGTTACAGATGCACTGAAGCAGTGACATCGAAACATCACTTCCAATTTTCAGCAATATTCATATATCTCCCATTTTCCTTACACAATAGATGTGATGTAATATTTGTGGTATATTTTGCTCCTGATACTGTTGTGAAAGAAGGCTACATTTGTTCCAGACAGTCAAGCTTCTGCTCACATCTCAATTTTTACTAGGCATGATCTATCTAAACCACAAAGATGGCAAATATTTATTTAATTTTTAAGGCTGTGTAAGGCAGTGACAACATTTCTCCCCTGTTTTATGGTAGTTAAGATTGGGAGTACAAGAACCCTTTCCTGTGTACTGTTCTACTGCATGACTTTTTAGAAGAAACAGGAGACACTTTGAGAACAAGGAAGACTCTTGGTTTCCACATGCATGTTCACTTCTACCTATGTGGAGTCATAATATAAGTAGTTATAATGAAAGTGTTTAAAATGACTGACATAATTTCAGCAGAAATGTGTTTCAGTGAGCTACTAGTAGTATGTGGACTCTCAACAGCACTTGCGGCAGATTTTTAACTACTAATCAGAGCTCTACATTTTCAGGCCAATTCTGTAAAAAGGCAGCAATCATGTAGTTTGTTCTGTGCTTAAACACATTAATCTGTTTCAAATGAGATCCATGCTGTTGCAATATTGCCTCCTGTGGCAGAAGGAAGCAGAGCACAGAAACAAGATAGGAAAGAAAAGTAGCTATTCTGACATCTTTTAAACTATCTCAAAGCGAATTCCTGATGGTGCTGGGGAAACATAATGACCAGTTCCCAGCTTCAATACAGTGGAAATTGTTTGAACATGGAAAATTATGAGACAGACACTGGCCAGTCTACTGTGCCCAGCTGTCCTCTTAGGGTGACTAGAAGTAATTTCAAACAAATTCCAGTTCTACCTTGTTTCATGCAACTTTCCACTCAATTCTACACATGCAGTGTGCTATTTAAAAAGTATTGCAAAATACAGCTGCATTAATCATATAAAACTGTTAAAATTAGTGAGGAAACACAAGAGTTCCTGAATCAGATCTTATTAATACTAAGTGCTAGTATAAAAAAGAGATTGAATATTGAATTCTACTTAAACATCATGCAAATTTCCCTGTAGAAGCAGGAAAGCAGACATACATAAGACTTCTGCATTAAAATATAAAAAAAAGTGCAGAGATCTAGCTTTGTGCCAAGCCTATCTTCATGTAAAGATTAGCCAGGATGGACAAGCAGTAGCATGCAACTTGTAATACAGCAATGCTAGAATCATGTACAGAAATCATACACATCACAACACATCAAGTCTTAACATCAGCTAGACATAATTACAGAATTTTCAATAAAATAATGTCTGACTCAAATGTCTGACTGGTTTCATACTCTTGAGTAAGTCTTCTGTGCTCTGAAACTTGCACACTTCTAGTTCAGAACAATTTGTCGTTAAATCATGTCATAGATCATAATGTGCAAGTTCACATCTTAAGCATTGCTTTACAGATCACAAGAGAATTTCAGGGTAATGACACAAAGAGTGAATATAACATCAGTTTGGTTTATATCTCCTTTGTGAATAGTTGTCACTCAGTATTACTCATTTATGATTTTTCCTATGTCAGTTGAGGTTAAAAAACAAAGACAGTAAAAAAAGACTCATCTTACACTGGAGTCCAGAATGTTATGAAAGTATTGCAAATGTTGACTGCTGCACAAAATCTAGCTGCTTGTGTCAATTTTTCTCTGACAAGTTGAGGCATAACTGCTCTTCTAGTTCTTTTTTGCCTTCAAAGGGCTAAGAGTTAAGAGTGTGATTATACAGCAGGAGCGGGATGAGGAAACAAACTTTCTCCTGTATATGCATAAGGAAAATCTATGGAGAATGGAAGCCACTTGTGTTCTGTAAGTGTGGATATCCCTGAGTTTCACTTCTTTCCTTTACTACATAAAAGCACAGTTCCTTAATCTTGCACCTATGAGTTACTGCTCCACTAATACACAGGATAACCTGAAATTTTTATGTGCAAAAATTACTAGACAAAGGGAATCATATTTACTTTTTGCTTAGTTACAGAAGAGTAAGTAAATTTCACACAAGTACATAACATCTCTCTAAATTTAGACAGAGTGGTACCAGAATTTATCCAGATGATAATTAGTCTTTAAAGTAAAATTTAAATTATTGTCATAAATAACTGTTCCTTAGTGTAATATACATTCTTAAGAGTACTTTCATAAACTGTATGAGAAAACTTTTCCATGCTCTGAGGGACACTGAAAACCATGGAGCACAAGTGCAATTATGGGTAGATATTTTTAATTTTTGGCATTACATGTACAGTATAGGAAGAAAATCTTTATAGCTGTGACTCAAGGGTTTTTGTTTAGTTGGTTGATCTTTTTTTTCCATCTCTATGCTTTATCTCCACACTTGGCCTTACTCTTTTACAGGACATCTACCCATTTCTTGCATCTTGGGATCTTTTTTCTTTTTAATTAATACATGATTTTATTTCCCTCTATCTCAGAGTTCTTATTCTTCTGATCTTTACTCTTTCTTCAGTATCTTCTACATTGAAATTCAAATTAATTTTATTTACAATTATTTTATTGGAATCTATAATAATTTATTTAAATTGCTTATGTTTACTAATGCTTTCTAATATTTTATGTATTGTAAAATGATTTTGCTTTTCTGGGTTGATCTCTGCCATTAACAAGAATATTTCTAACTCCTTTTTTTCTAAATTCTTGTTCAAGATCAGAGATCAGAGAACATAGCTGAAAATTTCCTCTGATTTTTTTTTTCCAAGTAATCCTTTTTCTTTTACCTTTATTGTGGATTTCCAATATATTGTTTCCCCAGTTTTATTTGTTTGTTTGTTTTGAAATGTAGCTTCATAGAACTGTGGCAAATGTTCAGGAAAGAAAGAACCAAAAAAAGGATTTCAATAGAAATTTTATTGAAAAGCATAGAGAGGGGCACTTCTGCTACATTTAATGAAATCAAATTTATTCACTTTTAGAAGTAAATAATTCTTCTTTGATCCTTTATCACTGATATGTAATAAACTCCTACTTCCCCTTTTCAATTATTTTGTTTTAAAATAGATTTTGAGGTGGAAGTTCAGAAGTAACAAGGAGTAGTGGTCAGGTAACTCGCATTTCAGTGATTAAGGTTGCCTCCTTTTGCCCTAAATATTTGCTTTTGGATCTGTTTTTTTCCTGATTTTTTTTTTTTTCACTTAATTTCTTTTCCTATTTCACTTAAAAGGTGAATATCTGTAAGGAATGTAAGTGACCACAAAAGCAATGTTCTTTTCCAGTTTTAATCTTTTCCTGATGGTCAGATTGGACAATGAGGACAACAGATCCCTCAGCTTATACACTGAACATGATGCAGACAGGATGGAGCACTCCTGTTGGTCACATATCTTATCCCTTGGTTGCCACAGGTGGGACCCCTCTATGCTTTTCCATTTCTGATCATCTAAACGAGCAAGTAATTAAGTTTGCTGGCCGTGGTTGTTATAGAAATAAATTTAGGTCTCCCTGTGTACCATTGTTTGGCAGTAACTTTAAACATAGGTCTTACTACTCTGAGAAAAAACACTTTTCTGCACAGCACACTGTTAATTTCAGAGAGTTAGAAGAAGTCTAGCTAAAAAATGAAATTTCTGAACGAAAATTCATTCTATTTTACCTCAAACAATGACATTTTCTTTTACAGATTTCTTCCTCAGATTCCTTCTTAAGTGAGAAAAAAAAGAAGGAAGAGAAGAAAATAAAGCACAAAGCATTTTTAAAGACTTTTTAATCTGAATTTTGTTTGAATTTGTATGTTTGAATATGAAACCAAACTTTAAAATTTAAAAATATTGAAAAGTGCAATGCAAATAATGATATCACAAAAATCAAATCAGGCTGTAAGTATGTAATTATTACACTTAACTTAGATTGACAAAACTGCATTCAATTTAATTTTCAGCAGGTAATTTAGAGGTAATGGGCAAGTAGGACATTCTTGCTCTACAGAAGTTGGTGATATAATGCAAAAAATTAGTTTTACCAAGCCCTTAATAAGTCAATGGAAATTAGAATTTAGCCTACCATTTCCTGGTAGATTATTCCATATCTTTAACATTAGCCCGGCTACCATTATGCAGGGAATGCTCCTTTTTTTAAATTTTTCTTTTCAGGAAGCAGTTGAAGTTGAACATGTGCAAAAATTACACTGTAATCATATAAAACTGTTTAATTCTACTAGTTTCTATGACTCAGATAGCAATCTCTAAAGCAGCGAAAAATCTAAGAGGTGTTCTTAAGAAAGTACATTAAATTGAGAAGAAAGGTCCTTTTGGAAGTCAAACAAATTATATGATTCTACTTGTGTATGCAGGAAAACATCTTAATGAAGGTTCAGGTAAGATTTTGCTCTGTCATGCGTTATTACTTTTTTCCCCTTATTTATAATGTAGCTAGCTTTAAAAAGACACTGAATGATGTTATTTACCAATTTTTCTAGAGTTGCTGATGGAGCATTATATCAGTGACTAAGTTACTAATTAAATAATCTCAGTTAAAATGGTTGAGGAGTCACAGAAATAGACGAGATACACATTTATGCAATGATCCAAGTAAGTTTGCAGTGACTACATATCTGAAACCCTTTGAATACTAATGATATTAATATTAATTAATATTAATTATTTTCAAGAGTTAGTAATGTGATCAGCAGTGTGCCATTTTTAGTTTGAAAGTGCCATTGAATAACAACCTAATCCTGAACTGACAGGCTCTGGTAGAAGATTCAAAGGATATTTTGACATTTTAAAATTTTGCATCTCACCCTCTTTTGCATGCTTTTATTTTGCATATTTGCCCTCTTTTTCACCCTTCTATTGCTTTCAATTTTACCTTTTCAGTCTTTGCCAAGAAAGTGAATTATAAGCTCAGTTGGATCAAATCAATGTAGTCATTTTGACAGAAACATTCAGCGACAGGGAACAAATAGTATTTCATTAAAATTAGGATTTGTCAATACTATAAATATGAAGTGTACAGAATTTGATTGAAGTACTGCTGTGTCCTGATCTCATTGTGGGGTAAATTCTAATTTGCAGTGTTGGCCATATGTAATCTTTTTCACTTTATAACCTTCTTCAGTCCATTAATGATAATGGGATATAATTCCTCCCAACTCTATTTTGGTGAGAAGGTTAGAGGTGTGCATCACAGAGAGGTGATGAATTACTGTCACATGACCCAAAAGCTAAGCTAGAACATAGTATTGTACGTTTCATTTTCAACACTCAATTTTAATCCATAATGTTATACACTATGGTCAGATAAATTAGTTTTGTTCTCTCCTTATGAAGTTTTCTTTCCCTGTTTAGTTTGGAAGAAAGCAAATTCAGTGGTTTCTCAGTAATGCTTGTGAAGTCCTTTACCAGATGTATTTATCTCTGAGCTCTAATTTTCCTGATCTTAAGGAATTTACAAATAACATTTTTGACTTACTTGCTTTCAGGAAAATTGAACAGAAAAATAGACCTCTTGGAAAGAGGAAAACATGCTAGCTTACATGCTACCTATAAATTTTAAAAAAACCAAAAAAACAACAACTCTATTTTCTATCCTAAACAACCACAAAACAGGTTGTGAGTGTGGATACCTATAACTGTAAGGAGTATTTGCAATAAATACTTTTCTCTGGTTAACTCAGCAATTATGGTGATTTTTTTTTTTTTACAAAAGTGCTATTTTTAACACGTGCTATTGCATCAATTTTTTTTTGCAAAAACACAGCAAATCCACACCCTAGAAAATGTAGGAACCTCATGGAACATCTTGATAATAATTTACTTTGATTGTTCATTATTCAGAGTGAAAGTCTCTCATGAGTGGTGTCTCTAAAGGGAAGTGGGGCATTCTCAGTACTATTTAATATCTTCATCATTTGCATAGACAGTGGATTTGACTAAAATATCAGTAAGTTTACAGATTACATCAAGCTGAATGGTGCAGCTGACACATCTGAGGGCTGGATTACAGTCCTGTGAGACATCGACAGTCTTGAGACTAGGCCCATGTGATCCTCATGCTGTTCAACAAGGCCATCCACAGGGTCCCGTATAGTGGTCAGGGCAATCCCCAACATCAATACAATCTGGAGTTGAATGGATTAAGAGCAGTACCCTGGGGAAGGACTTGGAGGGTACTGATTGATGAAAAGCTGTACATAAGCCGGTAATGTGCACTGGCAACCCAGAAAGCAATTAATCCTGAGCTGCATCAAAAGAAGTTTGACCAGAAGCTGAAGGGAGGTGATTCTACCCTTCTACTCTGATTTTGTGAGAATGGAGTAATGCATCCAACTCTGAGGCGTCTGGAACAAGAAACACACAAACCTGTTACAGTAGTCCAGAGAAGGGCCATTAAAAACATGAGAGGGGTCTAGCACCTCTCCTATGAGGAAAGGCTGAAAAATTTGGGATTGTTCAATCTGTGGAAGGCTCTGGGAAGATATTATTGTAGATTTTCAGCATGGAAAGGAGGCTTATAAGAAACATAAAAACTTTTTCACAAGAGCTATAGTGAAAGGGATGCAGGTCTTAAACTGAAAGAGGACAATCTTAGATTAGATAGAAGTGAGAATATTTTTATTATGAGGATGGTGAAACAGTGGAACACGTTTCCCAGGGAAGTTGTGGATGCTCTGTCTCTGTAAGTGTCCAGAGTCAGGCTTTTCAGAGCTTTGAGCAACCTGGTCTAATGCAGGATGTCCCTGTCAACCCAAACCATTCTATGATTATTTTATAGAAATAGCAGTTCACAAGAGGCAGATGCTAGAAAAACTATATGAATGAATGAGCAAACAGGAAATATAATCAAGACTAAAGTTGTTGAGAAAAAATTTCAGGAGATAATCATAATAAATGCCTACATTTCTAGGAAATAAATGCTTCATGTCCTAGCTTAAGTAAAAGATTATGTAGCCTCATTACTTATGAAGTTTTAACAGGGTTAAAGGAAGATCCTTTATCTTAATTTTGTTATGTGCTTTGACCTACTTTAACTGAAGAAGTCCAAACAAATCTCAGACCTGAGCAAAAAATTAATGTGAAAAAACCACTTCACATGTGTATGTGTATTTTTATATACATGGGTATACATATATATGTATATACACATATAGTCATCATTGCAATCCAGGCTGCAGAAATTGTGAAATCGTCGTTTTAATGTGCACACAGTAAATACTACATGCTGAGGCTGCAGGTCACCTAGTGGAGAAAGGTGAAAAACATAGTATATTATAATGGATAACCTTTAGAAGCAAGTAGAGTTTTAGAATTTAATTGTAAGCCCCAGATAAAGACGTTTTCATTTTCATCCTTGCTTTTGCTATGAATAAGCTGTTGAAAAAAAAAAGTAATGTGAGTTTATTAATTGTCATAAGAACCTCTTCCATAGAAACAGAAGGACTTGAAGCCCATTTTGTGCTCTTAAAAACCTCATTTGACTTCTGTGGAAGAAAACCTGGCTGCACTTACTGAGGTTAAACTCCTGTTTAGTTCAAGATTTCTTTTGCATTGTCCAACTTCTGTATCTGCATGCTAATTCCATGCATCAAAGGGATGGTAAGAGGTATTCTGATAAATGCTGTGGAATTGTTATTAATTTTCTCAATTTATGAAAACCACTGGTAATGACTCACACCAAGTATGGCCCATATATGCAAAAAATTAACAGTTCTAATCATGTGTCAGAGCTCTGAGTTATCCCTTGTTTCCCTGCTGAGATTTGGATGGCTGTGCTCAAGGCCAGCTCTGATCTGGTGCACCTGCAGGACCCAGGGTTGGAGTGCTGGGATTCTCAAAAGATTGTGAGAAGCCTTTTTGTCATCCTGTTTCTCTTTGCTCAAGAGGTGCTTTAATGCTGAGATGATTAGTCTTTTCTTTGCCAGAGCTATCTTACAGCTTTTTCTGTAGTCATCTTTATGTCTTCTGTCTCCTGACCTGTGGACTTGACTTTCCAGCCTTACCTTGGATCTGCCCAGTGGCTATGGGCTAGCCTGGGGATCTGAACTGTCAGCTAAACTCAATCACTAGGCTTTCTCTTTTCTTGAGTACCTTCTTGAGTACTTTTTATCTTTGAGGGTACTGCCTCACCTGCCCTGCTGTCACTTTGGTACTGACTTGCCTTCTGTTCTGGAGTAGCTGGTTAATCTGACTCTTGCAAAGAAGTTATAGCATGTACCATGGACTGCTCATCCTCCTCTCTAAAAATAAGCATATACAGTAATCATTAGTGGTAATAAAAAATAAGCTTTTATGCAGAATATTATAAGAATAACAACTTGATTTTTTCCTAAAACATATCCATCAGCTTATTATAAGGTCTGGAAAAAGGAGAGAAAAAGTTCTCAAGATAGTCATTACAGAAATTAGCTCCTTGCTTGTGCTTGAGAAATAGAATTTCACTGAATATCAAGAGAAATATACTGTATATCCCAATAACTTTATTTTTCTATTTTCCAAGTGTTGGCTGCATGATGGATCTATAATACTAATATTTTAGAGTGGGGTTTTTTCTTTAATTAAGCTGAAATTAGTGTGGAATTGTGACTCTGCTCTCATTTTCACAGTGCTTCATAACTACAGCATGCAAGAGTTATTTGCATTGGACTTCAATAAAATTAACTGTTTTTTTTTTTAAAGAAGTGATTGTCCAGACTGTCTTGCTACACTGTAATTCACTGATAACTACTGTGTCTGTAAAGAAAGCTTTTTGTGTAATTTCTTTGGTCAACAAAATGGGGAGAAAGAGTATAAAAGAATTTAGCACTTTGAAATGTTAGCCAAATTATCTGTCAAGATGTTGTTTTGCATGGGCGGAGGTGGAAACATGAGCAGAGCAGATATAAGAAAAAACAAATTTGCTGTTACTTTCTATGAATTTTCAGAAACTTCTTCATATGGACTCCATTTACTGAGTGTCCTGGATCTTTGTGCATCATGCATGACTTGCAGTTGTCAGTACTGTATCAGATACATCCATCAAGAGAACCAGACATTGTAACAACCATACAAGATTTTCTGCTATACTGGAATTTTTGGGGACCATAAGCTGGAAATTTATTTTGTAGAAATACATGATAGAGATAGTGAGACAGTGATTGATTTGGAAAGACTTGGACTTTAAGAAGTAATGCAATTCAAGATGCAACCCCAACTGTTAACACAAGAGAGTAGAGTAGCTGGAAACAAATTCACACATTTGTCATGTAACTCCCATGAGCAGATGATGCTTTTCTTCCTCATAATAATAAAGTGCTTTATATATGAACTGAACTTCTGATATCTTCCTGTGAAATTCTTCAGGACAACAGAAGACAAGAGATGAAAATTTTGCATTAAAGATTGAATACCAAATCTTATTTCTGCTTTGTTCCAGATGCAGCAATGTATTGAAGCGCAAAGAAGGAAATCGTTGAAGATCCTCATATTGGCAATAACAAAAAGATAACATTGAAGTGTATTGAATAACTTATTCCTCTTTCGGTGACAGGAAACTCACCTGAACAAAGGAGATCCTAATACTAATTAAATTTGAATTCCGTGTGTTCTTTGAAGTAGTGACTACATTCAAGAACTACAAGTACTCATGCTTGCTAGCTCCTATGTGAACACACTAGCTGTAATGTATTTTGCTATCAATGACAGTATCAATTCCTGTTACATATTTCCCATAAAGCATATGACATGTTATGGTTCTACCACTAAAACATTAAGATATTAAGATTTAAAATTTTTCATCACAATCCTCAGCATGAATACCTAAGATAGGGTCTTTATATTGTCCCTTATTCTGGCAGAGACCTGAAGAAACAGCAGCTGCTGCCAGCTTTTGCAGGGTCCTTGCAGAACTTGACAAAGGATCTTTTTTGTACATAGATTAATTCACTGCAAAGGCATAGTGTCTTAATGGAATAATTCAAAGGGCTTCATGAGAATGCAAAGTACCTTGATTTTGTAGCTTATAGCAGAGAACACTAAATATTTTTTAAATTCTTTGACTTGATCTTTGAAAAAAATGCACTCAAGTGATGGATCTCGTAAACAGAAAGCTTAAACCAAATTTCTTTTTTTTGTTTGTTTTTAATTATATAATTGTTTTACAGGTTTTGACAGTAATCAGTGCAGGTTGCAATTGTCAGAATATGAACATATGCAAGAATTCAGGGAGTTATTTGTATCATGATACCATATATGCAGCAACTTTAAGGTATACTGGGTCATGCAACCATTGCTTTCTCTTCTGATCACAGGAACTATAAAACATCTATAATCAGCTTCTCTTAGATGAAACACATAAGGAGTATGGAAGCCAAAACTCTCAAATTTTATAGTTTTTCAGATATATTTTTACTTTGAAATCTGGAAGTTATTTTTTATCTCTTTATATTTTAAGTGTACCACCTAAAGAAGTACTACAACTAATCCTGTAAATGGGAGTATTTCCTCTTAACAGGAAGAGCAACTGCAATGCCTGAACTCCTTACAGCAAACAACCTTCCATAGTTATGTCTGTGCCCTTTGTAGCAGGTCAGACTGGCAATGATGAGCTGATAAACAGTGTGATTTATTATTTATTTATTCTGTTCCTCAACTCCATTTATCCCAGTCATGTTCCAGCACCAGTCTTCCATGAGATCATTTTGCCAGTTTCAAGGGCTTCTCTTTACTGCACTGTCAGTCAGGCTTATTAACCCTTTGCACTGAAACAAATCCCAATCCATCAATAAGATTTGCTGAGTCCACTGATGAGTGTCATCTTATGGTCGAAACACAGAGGATGCCAGTCTGATATTATCAACAGGAATGTGTTCTTTAATTCCAGTGAACTCGCTTTTTAGCTATTTAGTATTTACATAACTCTTATATTCAGCTTACATGATGGCTTATCTATTGACAGTTTATGCAGATACACTGAGTGGATAATCAAGAGTTTTTGCTAAGCCAAAAAAGTAATTAGGAAATATTCTGGCAAAAATTCAACTATTTCAGAATCTTTTGGGGAAGAAACATATCTCTGTCAATTCCACATACTGTGCAATACATTTAATGAAGACTTGAAAATACAAGTACAGAGGATACCGTTCTCACTCCCCAGTTACTCAGAAATTAATTTACTAAAATCATTGAATTGGCACATCACTTTGGGGAAAAAAAAATTCCAATTAAGTAATTGCCAGGGTGCCATGAAGTTATATCCACAGACAATTGTTTTTATTAGATGAATTTCCCGACTACCTGTCAGTCTGTAAGTATCATCCAAAGTATTCAAATGCTGAAAGAATTTTCTGTAATGATGTGCACTGGAATTTTATTATAAATTGAGTGATGGGTGCATGAAAGGGAATGCAATAATCTCCAATTCTTTTCAATATATGACACAAAAATGGAAGTACAATGAAATACACTGCTTGCATGCACTGACAGTGAAGAAAATAAGTCTTTAACAATTGTTTTTTTTACGAAGCATTTGTACCATTGTAAGAAGATCCACAAAAAATACAGAATGTTCTTATTCTCTGTATCACAATCCAGAAATAGTATTACATAAATTACTTTTCCATTAGCCTGTGCAAAATTCATGAACAATGCCTTTTTTAAATCTGGGAATTTAAGAAAACTGACTTTTTACGCTGCCCATGAGTACACAGTTCAGTAGAGATGCATGACACCATTGGTCATTATATTTTGCACCAGTTTCAGTTTGAATTTAGAATTTTTCTCAACCAGAATTAGAAATTAGAATATTTCCCAATCGGAGCAGGTATTTTCGTATTCTGAAAAGAATTTTGTCTTAACAGTGGATGAACCAAGTCCACAGAAAGTGTCTGCCTTGCTTTCTGTCTTCCTCACTACAAGGAGGCATCATTTCCAAATGGTTAGTATTTACGAATAAGTGACTCCTTTGGAGACAGGGAAAACAGTATAAACTAAGTCTAAATGTGGTACACTTTAAAATTGTTTTCCATTAAATTTTTTGTTTCTACCCTTTATTCTAGAACATAATGGGACCTCACTGACTTCAGTGTAAGGTGCTTTTCAGTTAAAGGAACAACAGTGAAGCTTAACTATTATTTTCTCAGTTTAGATAAAGAGATAAGATGGGATTTAGTTAGTCTGATTACTATTCAGATACAGAACACAACACTCAGGTCAAACTAGGACTTAACCTCTGCAGCTGGTCAGAAGAGGTGAACTACATAGGCAAACAAGTAGGTGCATGTAGTCTAATGCATAAGGATCAGAAACACTCAGTACAGATAAAATTTAGCAGGGAAAGCAAAAAGGTGCAGCTTCCAAATTCTAATTCAGCATTGAGACTACAACATAATATTGGCCTCTTTCCCTAAGATTTTCTTAATCTATGGTGAATGCACTCTGTAACTGTGAGAAAGCCATATTCTCCCATCACTTGTAAAATTACTGAACAGAGTCACATCTGTCCATCCTGATACCATCATTTTACTGTTATGGTGCTCTGGTCCTTTGGAAAAATAGTGGAAGAGTCTTTAAAAAGTGCAAGTGACTGCTGATGTGGAAAGATGAGCTGAGAGAGAGTGGTGTTATTTCTAGGGTTAACAGATTCTCTTGGCTCAAATGATGCAGATGTCCCAAAAACTACCATTTGGGAGGTAAATGAGGGGTTTGCCCAGGAACATTGAGATAAAAGAAAGATGCCAGAATGGGACATTATAATGTTAACAATGGTGCCTACAAGGGGAATTGTGAAAATTCACCAAAAGGAAACTGGAAGATATATAAGGAGACTTCACACAATAAATGCTGACTTACACCTGATCTTAGCCCCTCCATACACCACAGATGTGCCCTGTGTGAGGATCAAGTGAGGCACCCCACAAAAGAGGAATCAGGCATTGATCTAGATCAGATGATCTGAAAGAAGAAACTGGCTGAGGAACTGTACTGGTGATATATTTTCAGATATAAAGAGCTGGGAAGGAGAAAGATGAGCAGTCAGCATCATTGTTAAGGAAGGGGGCAATGAAACTATGCAAAGGACTCCAAGCTGAAGAAATAAAATGTAGGAAAGACAGAAGTGTAGGAATGGCTTTGACAAGCCAAATTGAAGAAGACCTCTGAGCTACAGAAAAGCAAAAGACAGAAGAAATAGTGAGAAAAGAAAACATGGCATCTTCTAAGAAGGAGCTAAGAAAATATTACTATGATCACTTGTATAATGAGCTCTACATTTTATGCTGATATTTACATCTGAAAATGTCTGGAAAACTGTAACATAGGAAGATTTCTGGAGGACAAGGACAACACCTAGGGAGCAATCAACCTTGTGTATTGGGAGCAAAAGGTTTAGGAGCTGCAGTGTACAGCAGGGAAAGGGAGGATTCTCCTTAGAGGAGGCTCATGTAGCCCTCAGAGATGACTGAAGAACCTGTCTGGAATACGCTAGGTTTGCTGAAGTTTGGAAAATTATTATGTTGCCTAAACTCAGAACCAGAGGCAAAGTCATCATGGACAGGGTTAGCTGCAAACCCTTCTTTATATCTGCTCAGTCTGATCCAATTTGAACTTTCTCTATTTAAAAATTTAGTTTTCTATAATAAAAGCAAATTTTTCTGAGTTTAACCTTTCTAGTCTTCATTGGGGACTCACCACAGGGTGTCTACATCAAAGTTTCTGATGACTCTGGTTAACTCAGGTTAACACGGAATTAACATGAATGGAGGGCAAATATCTGTTGGAAGGTGGGAGAAAAGGTGGAACAGAAAAAGTATGTTTTTTGGACAGCTGTGATCTCGTCTGGAGATTCTGCTTTAGATCATACATTAAATTCAAATTGTGTGTATATGTACACTCACTTTGATTAAGTATTGAATTATTTTGGATTTACATTATTTTAACCTATGCTCACCTGTTACTGTGCTGAGTGATGTGAACACAGCTTCCTTTCAGTAGAACGTGTGAAAGGCACTTGCCTTAGAAAAAGCTGTTCACTGCATACATCAGGGCTTGATCCCCTGGGTCATCTGTCAGCAGTATCCATTACTGACACAGCAGTAGGTAGTTATATATCACAGTACCTCAGTTTTTTGCCTCTCCTTGGTCTCAGGGTTATTGTTGTAACACTTCACATAATTCTTTATGTGGAGGTTTGCTTTTAAAAAGTGATGACTATTATAGCTTGGAAAAATTTATCCTGACATGTTTCCTCTGTTCACATATTTGTTATATCTAATGCAGCACTGGCTAAAATAATGTTTTTCTAACAACAGATTTATGAGCAAAAATCCTTACAGCATTAATAGAAAGAATGTGCACAAATTCCCTGGTGCACTGATGGTATTATATTTCCCAGAATATATGTGCCTTGCATGTAACTTGCTACTTTCTTGTCTAGAATCCTCCTAGTCGTTTCTTCAGTCCTCTAAAATCCAAGCCATTAAGGTACCAGCACATGCACAGGCAGACATTTCTTAAAAATTTTCCCATAGTTACTGTTGCTAAGTAAATCACTCCCTTTGACATCCATGGATTTAGGTATGCTTCTCACTTTCTTTGTCTCACATTTCACATAGTGACATGGATTTGTGGGCAGAGGTAAGGAGGTATGTATGCAGTCAAATCAGCTGCAGAACTGAGTGAATAAAAGAAATAATGTTAATTTATTCAAGGAATTTTAAGTATCTGAACAGGATTTTTTCATACATTGACTGGATAATTATCAAGTGCAAGGGTAATGAACAGCATTTGGAGATAAAAAATATTCTGGCATGACCTAATTGTTGAGGAATTGCTACCTCCAGACTGAACCTGTCTTTGAGGTTTTCACTCCTAATGTACATCCAATAAATACTTAACATGTGCTTTATGGACCTATGTTCATACATGTTTGTATTTACACCAGTTTCAGATTACATAAACAATGCAACAGATTATATGTTTTATCGTGAACATGAAACCTCCCATTTCAATAGGCGAGCCTTGATATCTGACAGTTAGGATCTTTAAGACAGGCTAAAAATTCATATATGGCAAATAAGAGAGGGAAAGCTCTTTTTCATAAAGAGAGTGATATGACCTTTGATATTCTCCAACAGCCATCTAGACATTGTGCTCAGAGCCCTGGAATCAAATAAGCTTGCAGTAGCACATTGGTTTAAACATTATTCTTCAGTAAAAAGGTAAAATCCACTCTTTACTGGTAATATTGCTAACAGATAAGTTACCATTCTCAGAAAGCAAGATGTGCATCACAGCTTTTGTGGAGATTTTTAGCTAGTTCTTTTCAAAAAGTACATGAAAACCTTCAGATCTGGCTCTTTGTAAACATGAACTGTTACGTAAACTGCAATGGAACTGGAATTGGGATTCCACATTCAGGAATGCACTAATTTGGATCAAAGACAGACAAATGGACAGTATTCCACAGGCACTGGCCATTAAAGAAAGAGGCTGACCCCTTTGATCCTGGGTGTGAATACATCATGGGTCAATTTTGAGTAACCTCTCCTATATACTCTTCCATCTCTGTGCCTGGCAAAATCCTGGCAGATCCTCCTGAAGGTGCTGCAAAAAATATGGTGATTGGAGGCAACCAACATGGCTTCACCAGGGGCAAATCATGCCTGATCAATTTGGTGGCCTTCTATGATGGAGTCACATCATTGGTGGATAAAGGAAAGGCAACTGACATCATCTACCTGGACTTGTGCAAGGCATTTGACACTGTCCCACATGACATCCTGGTCACCAAACTGGAAAAGCATCAAAACAAAAAAAATAATTGTCCCTGAGGTACTGTGTGAAACTTGTAAATCTTGCTAAAATCTTCAGACATTCACAAGTTTATCAACAAAAGACATATGGTCCCTTTCCTACCTTCCCCATCTTCCATCCTACCCTTCTCTGATGCCTTTGGCTTATTGTTACTGAAGGGTTTGAATGGAGCTAGGGACAAGATTCTGATAACACCTTGAGTTGTCATGTATGAAGGAAGGAAACAGCCTTGAAAATCTCCTCTGAGTCCCTGACTGTCCCCTCTGGACTGCCACTTGGTGCAGTTTGGTATTCAGCAGTGTTTGCTGCTTCCCCACAAGAAAAGAGAAGTTGGGCTCACAGCTGGACGCTACCAGGCTAAAGGGAAGAAGTCTGGTTGTGATTTGAGTTAATTTGAGAGCAATATTATATTCCTCTTGGGTATATCAGCTCTGTACCCAACATATGTTAACATTTATTTCAACAAGCAATAAAAACATGGTATTCGAGTTCTGCAAACAACACATGCAGAGAGAGAGGTCTCCAGAGTTTGAAAATCCCATGCTATTCTTTATAAAGGGGATAACCTTTAAAATAGACCTTAATTTTGAAGATAGGTTCCAGAATGTACACTTTCAGGTACTCTTAATAGAAGCAAGCTAGAGGAAGAAATATACTGGTATCAAATACACTTAGTGTTTGTGCCTGCTTAACGGACTTCATTAGGACCACAGATAATATTTATATATAGCAGCAAGCACAGTTCAATTTACATAATAGGAAATAGAATGGAATAGAACATAAAGCCCTGTCTGAAGAGATTGTGACTTCTTCATCATCCAAGACCTTTGGGAAGAGGCTGTGTAGCAATATCTGTCATGAATTTTATAGGTATAACTGAGTCTTCTTTAGGATAAGGGAAAGAAGTACAGGACCTCATTTACAATGTTGCACCTACAATGGATTACAGTATTTTCAAGGGCAGACCAGAAGCAATATAAAATACTAAAAGCTGAGTTAATTTGAGTTACATCCCAACCCCTCATAATGCTTCTGAGTTTATACAGCAACTTCCATTTCAGAGTACTTAGCACATTATTCAGTGCTTCATTGGAAAGGAGCTTCTTCTGAATTGGTCTGAGGCAAAGACAGAAAAAGCAACTATGTGAAACCCGGTGTTGTACAACATTTGAAAATGAATTTAAAGTTATTTTTATTTTAGAATCCTCAGTCATGTAATGCCCATGTCACAAACATGACATAAGTAAACTCTGCTTGTATATTGATATCTGTATTCAAGGACACTACTTAGTTTTTGTTATTGCTGTAGGAGTCTTCATCACAAGTAATTTGCAGCAATGCTACACATAAAATGATGATGGATTTTTTTTCTTTAATTTAAACCATATTTAGTTAAAAAAGAAAAACAGACAACATAAAGCAACAAAGACATTCATGAATGCTCTAAGAATGAGCAATCATGAGACACCAGCTGTGTACCTCTGTGGAGAATTTCTGTAACAAATCTGAGTTTCAAGAAGGATGCCAGATTGTTTGTCCACCTATTTATGAATTTACAAAGAGCTTGTCACAAACCCAGGAAGAGAATGCCAGGAAATGCAAAGGTACTTCTTAGAGAAAAAATTGTTAAATTGACGGTAAATTTTCTGCATTGCTGAAGTGAAAGAAAGAATTTTTCCACACTCTCCCCTATAGGGCAAGAAAGGCTGGGTAAAAAATGCTATTAGAATGAAGTTTATTTTTCATGTTTGAAAATACCAGTGCTTAAAATTTCTGTTCGGAAAGGACAGTGTTCACTGTACATAGAAGATAATTTACTGAGGCCATAAATAAATGGTAGTACAGAAACCATGAACTTGTAAGAACAAACTCCATAAGATAGTTTGTTGGAATAAAAAATGAAGTTTGCATTTGAAATTAATTGAAATAAACAGGAAGGAGAAGGTTCCATCAGAAATATCCTTCTCAGGGTGCATGGTTTCACTATAATATTTTCAATAACCTTGTTTGCCCATCAGTTTAATCATTTGTAACTTACATCTTATGTACCCCAAGAAATGCCTTAATTTTAATTTTCAGTCAGTAAGATCTCAGTCTTCATTGTGTTGTAGGTGAGATGAAACTTGACTACAGGATAAAATAATGATTCTTACAGTGTAAAACAGTTATTCCATTATTACACTGAAAAGTAAAAGGATAATATTTTTGGAACACTTTATTTTCCCAAGCTTACAAATTTTCTCAAATCCCTCTTCTCCCTCCATCTCCACATTTGTTCACTAGGTCCTGAGCACATGCGCAACTGCTTAGTGAAAAACATCCATGTTGTTATCTGGATTTGGGGTATTTCAGGGAGAGGAGATAAATCCTTAAGTAATGCAATAAAATCACCTGTTTCTCTCGTGATTCATTTATCCATATTCACAATTTCAAAGCACTGTAGGCTTAATTGACAGTTTTCATTACTTTTCTAGGAAAAGATATTGCTGTTACTCCAGTCTTAGAGAAGAGAAATGATGACTAAGTAGAATTTATTCCTCTGATTGGTTTTGGTTTTTCTCTGCTTAGTTACAGTAGTGGTGAATTTGATTCTCTTTTAAAGACTCACTTTAGTTAAAATAAATCTTGTCTAGGATGAATGGAAGGTAAATTCTTTTGACCTCAGCTGATTTTGAGTGCATGAAATGATGTGAATCATATAGGTACCCATAACTCTGCCTAAAATGGCAACACAAATAGCAGATAATGTGTGCATATAAGGAAATAATCACCATTCTAATGTAAAACACCCTGTAATTTGGGATTAGGAATTTGGTTGTACAATGTTGCTTCATAAAAAGAAATGAAAATAGCATTTTTTGTGCCAGTTTCAGGGAATAGTTGTTTCCTCCAACCTTGCATCTGAAGTATTTTGTAAAGTTGTTTCGGGCTAATCTGCTTTTCTTACATGACAAAAGGCTGAGATTTTGTTTCCTTATTTTTCATACATATCCATTGCTTTAATATACACCCATAATTTTTATTATAATACCTTTTTTAGAAAGTCATATAAATTGTAAACAAGACTTATTTTCTCCACTTTTGCCTCAGCTAAATTTCCACAGAACATCTGCATTTTTCTTGTAAATTCAGCTTATTACTTGAGGAGGGTTTGGGGTTTTTTTTATAAGTTACATGGTGTTTCATTGTTCTTTCTTGGTATTCTAACAAAGACTGCCTCAAACCCACTGAGAAAGCATTTACTAACTTTGTATAACTTCTCTTCAGTGTCATGTGGTGCTCTGAATTAAAATTGCTATGAATTTGAAACTACCATTAAGTAATAATCCTACAACTATTTAGTAGCTATAATCATGTCAGATTTATGGTTATGCTAATTGCTTAATTTGTATTGGTTTGTATTGTGATGTACAAAATGTGTATTCCAAATCCCTCATGGTAAAGGTAAGAATTTCTAAGACAGAAATGTAAAATACTACAGTACATATTGCATGACTTTCTTTACCATGGGCAAAAAATAAACCATAGTGAGGACCTAGACATTTATCACATGCTGCTTTTTCACATGTCCACTTTAATTGAACAGCATATTGTACAAAGATGTTTTAAAATGGCAAAGTGCAATTAAAATTTATTATTATACAACCACATTTTTTTAGTTACTACTATCCATTAAAGCTACTGGGAATTTTGAGTGAGCAAAGGTTATAGGATCAGGTCCTCAGTATTAACAAAATAGTTAACATACAAGAATGAAAGTACTTCATGACGCAATTCCATGAAAACTCAGTCATCATTGTATTTTTGAGTGAAAAATACTCCCAATCAGCTATCAATCTCTTTATAAGGCACATGAGCTGGGAAAGGCCACAGAAAGATTTGTCTGATCTCTAGTGGAATCTGACCACAGCTAGGTCAGAGTGCTCCCTTTAGCAACATGCCAGACTTGGAATCATAGAGTTATCATTTAGGTTGAAAAATCTCTTGAAGATCATTAAACCCAACTGCAGACCCAATACAGCCAAGTTCAGCACTAAACCATGTGTGTAAGTGCCACATCTCTTAAGGATCTCCAGGAATGTACCTGGGTTTGTGGCTCAGCTGGGAGAGTATCAATAGGTCAAATCCCTGTCCAGGTACTAGGCTTGTCAGAATTGAACTAATGGTTGGATGATGATCCAACCACTCTCCTCTGTGACCTGTTCCAGGGCTTGATACCAGTTTTGGTGAAGAGAATTTTTTTCCTGATATCCAATGTGAATCTCCCTGATTCAGCCTGAGATGAAATAGACTCAGAAGAAATACTCGTGTCTTATCACTTGCTACTTGGGATAAGACTAATTCCCACCTCACTACAACATTCTTTCAGGTAGATGTCAGCTTCTTTTTCTCCAGATGAAACAAGTACCATTCCCCCAGCCATTCCTCAGTTGTTCTCTAGACCTTTCATCAGCTTCATTGCTCTTCTCTGGGCAGGTTGCAGAACCTCAGTGTTCAAGGTGCACCAGTGCCAAGTACAGGGCAGAATATCTTCCTCACTCCTGCTGGCCACAGTTTTTCCAATACAAGCCAGGAAGCTATTGGTCCTCTTGACCACATGGGCTAAAGTCCATCTAGCTGTCTACTCTGGGGATGCAGGAGGTGAGCATTCCTGTTTTTTAAAACAGTGATTTAACCAAGAAGGAAATACTATAAATCTTTTTAAAATCTGTTTTTGAATTTGCATTTGAATACAGGTAAATCTGCTGATGTAATTTTGGCTTGTTGACCGCTGATAGCTAACCTGACTATGAATATAACAGTCCAAACCTGGAGGATGTGAAGCTGTGCAAACAGAAAAAAGAGCCTATATGCCAGCCTCCTGGGGCACTCTAAAGAGATGCCAGAGGATACATATTGAGCATTTGATAGACTTGGAATAATTTTTCATTTTTTGTTTCTCAATTTTGACTTTATTTCATATCATAATGAATATTTGCATATTAAAAGTTAGAAACAGGCACTAGCTGAATTTCTAAAAGGATGAAAATAATTTTCTTCATTGATCTCTACTTTAGACATCCAGAAAAACTGACACACTTGTTTTAGCATACCTCTGAGGTTTAGAAAGATAAGAGGTGTAAGAGCAAAATTAAGACAATTCAAGGTGATGTTGATTAGACGTGGAAAACAGTTACCAAATGAAGATAAAGATGCCACTATCTGCACTAATATTTTTGGTCATGTGACATAGATAAATCACAGTTTGAATAGACCCATTTTTAGTAGGAAACTGGAACTGTAGCAGGTTACTGGATTGTATTCATCAAAAGACCAGAGCAATCCACAACCTCGGTTTCCTTTTAAGTAGCACAAAGGGAATGGAAGATTACTAAATGATCTATGAAAGCTAGGAAGTTCTTGTTGTTTGATTTACTTTGACTCCTATACCAGTTTGTTGGGTCAGGATATCCTTCTCTCCAGTCCTAATGTTCACTGGGAATAAGTTGTTGGCAGCCAGAAAGCTGATGAGAGGGAAGTACAAAGAGAATGAACAGCTTGCAGCTGGCCTTCAAGGTAGAGTAGAGAACACAGGCACCCTAATGGGAAAATTGCTCCCACAGTTAGGGTGTAGTATACCTGCCAGCAGGAGCAGAACTTTGCAAAGTAACTGCCCCCAGATCCAACAGTATGGGCATGTATGGGCACCACATGCCAGGACAGGGATAAAAATGCACACCCTGGGGCTACTGGGCGAAAGGAATAAGGAAGAATATGGAGTGGTCCCTTTCCTTCCATTGGCACAGCATTACCTCCTGGGATCCTGCAGAGTCAGACATTCCTACCCCGGATCCCAGGATTCTAGAGGACTCACTCCTGCTTGCAGGGAAGGGTCAGCCTTAACCCCTTACTTCTAGTTTTGCTGGTTCCATATGGGTGTGTGTGGGTTAGGAAGTTAAGAAATCATTTAAGCCACAGAAGAAAGTATCTGTATGCTTAAGACTTGGGCTAATTGCCTCTTATTTGCAAATCCCCAAATCCTTCTGGTTACCAGTAGGAAACAAAGTATCAGAAGTACAGCATGAGAAATCTGAGATAAAGTAAGTGTAGCTAAGGTATACATAATTTTCTTAGTTGGGGAAACTCAGCCTGCAGCAAACAGTTAAAATTCTGTTGATTTTGCAGTTATGCTCTTTGAAATGTTTTACTGTGCTGTGGATCAGTTGTATTGAATGTTGTTGGTTTTGTTTATCTACTCAAATCAGGTTCACTTAGCATTTAAATTAGAAGAGTTCAAGGATGCTCATAAAAGTATAGCTTTGCTTCTTAGGCAGTTATTGCTGTCTCTTAAATTTTCACGTAACTGGCTGTACTTTCTGAAATGCATCTCTGCAACCGTTGCTGCTGCTGCAATACAATTTTTGATTTTAAGTTGAAGCATATTTTTAAAATTGTACTATGATGTGTCATGATATTGACAAAACATCTTATCCCTCTGTACTCTGCCAGGAGCACTCTTCTCAGTTTTATTCGTTTAGCTGAGAGCCATTAAATATGTGCTCTGTGAAGAGAAGATTTTCTAGGTACACTGAAAGTTTTTCTAATCATACATTTCATCTGTTTGAAATTAAAGTCTCAGTGTTTTTACTGAAACCTTGTGCTTCAGGACATTCCTCATTACTATAATGTTTTAATCTGTTAAATTGCATTGGCTTTTGTACTGTGATTTTCAAGATCTACTTATTTCATTTTCTTATCACTGAGGAAGACAAGAAGTTTATTAAAGGGAAAAGGAAAGAAAGGGAAGGGGAAAATGGAGTGCACTCCTTGGATTGAAAGGAAAACTCTGTATAAAATGTAAAGATTTTACGAGGATGGAGTATGCTTCCTAGAAATTAAAAAAAAAAATAAATCCTGAAGTTAGCATTTCAGGGATTTGTCTTTTCGCTTCTTTTTTTGACATACTAGAAAATATTTAAAAGCAATGATACTGTTTCAAGTATTCATAGGGCAAGTTTTTTTACAGTTTATTTATGATGTAAGTTTTCAAGTTACTGCAGAGGAAGTTATATGGTTAATTTTAACATGAGGACTGAATTACTGCCTGATAAGAAACCCCTTCTTCAATGGAAACCTCAATGGATTTTCAATAGAAAGCTTCTCTTTACTTCTCATGAAATTAACATTGAGAAAGATCGTTCTATAAAGTCTAATGTAATCTGCCTGCAGTAGTTTGTCCTTCCATCACTTAGATGACTCTTTGGATCTTTCGATGATTTCTCTGAAGGTTTTTTTTTATATTTCAATTTTTCCAAAACAGAGAAGACAATGAAATATTCATTGTTACTCAACTCAGACTCTCATATCAATGTCATGTGCAGGTAACTTCTTTGACAGCCTAAATGAAATTTACTTCTAGTAAGTCTGCAGTGTTGTGTTGTTTGACTTAATCAATATCTGTCCAGTTAACAGTTCTGATACAGAAGTACATGAAGTTTCTTTTATCTGAATTATCTCCTGAATCAGTTCCAGTAATCTCAGTTTAGCACTTCAGCCTATATCTTCTTCCCATCTTCTACATCTTTCTCCTAGTGTAACTCTGAAAATGCAGCCCATCTGTTGTTTTGCTATTATAATGTTGCAGTTTAAAATTGTATCTAAAGTTGTTTTGTTTGTTAATTGTTCTGTTACACACTTGACACTTGGGGCTATGGAAGAAGAGGAAAACTTATGGTGTTTAATGTTGGAATGTTTCACCTAATCCAACAGGAAAAGTAGTAACCTCTCTAATCCATATGATTAATTACAGTATAAATGAAATTTTAATTATTATAGAAAGAAGCATTTGTTTCTATGAGATAATATCAACAAAATCCAATGTAATACTGATGATATTGCCCCACTGTAGTGTTAAAGCAACTCTAAAAGTATTATTGGGCACTTTTTTCAGAAATAGAAAAATACTGGATTTCCTAGGCATTGATTAAGGTTTGCACCATTTCTCTGTCTGGTTAAATCACTGCATACACACCTCATTTTGCTTGGCTTACAGAGTTTTCCATAAAATTTAGGGGAGTGCGATATCACTTCTAACACCAAACAGGATAAGATCTGTCAGTCCTATCAGTCCTGTCAGTCCAAGGTAAGATTTACCTTAAATCAGATTTTAATACTTCTAGTACTCTGTTTTCAGATGATTTCTGAATTATTCTGGCAAGGAGTTAATGAATAGCATTTTGGAAAAAAATTTGTATGGTATTTATTTATTCAGAAAAGGATGCTGATGATGAAAACTGGTGACTACAGTTCAGTCAGAGATACTGCCTGTGATCAAATTTATTTTCTAGCTTGAAGGACAAATTATACCCTTTTATTATGTCTAATAGGTAAGCTGAAAATCTCTTGGTACAGTATTCCAGGATTTATTTGATTGTAAATAACTACTAACATGATTTAACAGACAAATAAAAAGTTACCTCTGTTGTCTCCTCTAGTAAGTTATTTTTTCATGCTCTAAATAATGATACATTTGTAGAAAATAAAAAGAGTTTGCAAAATTTACTCTTCACTCTGTCCATCATGAATTACTAACTTCTGCTATTGTTGTAAGACACAGTGTATTTACTTCATTGATAATAGGATATATAATGCAAGTCATTAATTTAGTTCTGTTCGTGCTCAAATGACATCTTTCCTGTTTCAATCATGTAAGTTTCCACTGTTAACTGCATTAAATACATTGACTTGAGATTCAGCTGTTCCAGTGTTACACTACCGTCACTGTAAAGAATTTCTTTCTTATATTTGACCTGAATCATAGAATCATAGAGTCATAGAATAGTTTGGGTTGGAAGGGACCTCAAAGATCATTGAGTTCCAACCCCCTGCCATACTCTTCCAACTTACATCTAGTCCTTTAATCTAGTCTTTTATTTCTAGTCCTTCCATCTAGTCCTTTAATAGGACTCCTATTAAAAAGTCCTACCCCAGCCTTTCTGTAGGCCCCCTGTATTGATAGCCCTTTGATGATCTTCATGGCCCTCCTCTGGATCCACTCCAACAGCTCAATGTCCTTACGTTGAGAGCTCCAGAAATAGACACAGTACTCCAGGTGTGGCCTCAAGAGAGCTGAGTAGAGCTGCAAAATCACCTCTCTTGACCTGCTGGTCACACTTCTGTTGATACAAGCGCACAATACCAACTCATGTTGAGTTTTCCATCCACTGACACCCCCAAATTCTTACCCTACAACAAAAACGAAGGTTGCTTGCATCTGCAGATCCGAATTTGGACAGTTCATAGACATGATAATGGTCCCATTTGCCAAACACATATAAATACTATAAAAGTATGGTTCTAACAGAAAATGCAATAAATGAATCATGAACTGGTACAAGGCACAGGTTGCATTCAAACACAGCACATCTTATATAGGAAACTAATTTCTACTTGTCATGGTTCACTTTTCTTTAAGATGCAAACTTTCAGCTTGAGAGACACAGTTCCTAGCCGTTTGCTGTTGTACAAAAACTTAGCATTTATGGTTTATTACATGCACCTCATCCTGTACACTGTGCTTAGCATGATCTGTGAGTGTCTATCAGCATTGTGTTGTCTCATTCATCCAGGAGGCACTCTGGCAGGACAACCAAGAGATGGTTCTCCAGTCTCTTCTGTTTCCTTCTGTGGAAAGGAAGGGAGGAAGGAGATAAGTCTCACCTTCAAGTAGACCTGACCAGGAATCTAATCTCTCCAGGTTACTTACAAACAGAACGACCCATTACAAATTTGTCTTATGAAATTGTTCTTGTGCCTTGGAGTGTCCTTTGCAGCTCTCTTATGAAACAATCTCTTTTTGTGGCATCATTTTAGATGTAATGAATGTGCAAAACTTCAATATGCCATTCTCAAAGCTTTGCGTTGTAGATAAGAGATGGACATGTATGTCTGAGCATTGGAAAATGCAGCATAGTTTAAGATTTGTATGTCATCCCACGAACATCTGACTGATGTGAAATAGTTGTAGGCACTTCTCTTAAATAATGAAAAATGCACAGCTGTAATACAATTAAAGCATCATCTTATTTTTTTAAAATCAGCTAAATTATAATGTACTGTGTAATATATTGTTAATGATAATTCACTGTATTCCTGAAGCTAACCGTGGCAGATTAGTGCTCATATCAGAGCAGCCCAAGAAAATGTTTCTATCTGTATCTCCTCTGTTCACACTCAACATATTTCTATAACATATTGCTATATCACCTCCTTTTTAAAAAACTTTTGCTCCTTTGGGTACTTATCCATCTAACCTTATGTTTAATGACCTTTTGTCAAAAAATTGCTAGTATTCAGTGTTCCCTGGGTTTAATATTCAGATTCATTTCAGTTCTCTTGGCTTAGATCCAACAGTGCTTGCATTTGAAATTCAAGATTAATTTGTACCAAAAATTATTTATATGAAATTAACTAAATCAAAGAAACAAAGAGGTCATCCTTTTTGTTTCTGAGGAAAGCTCAGCTAAAATTTCTAGGAGCTTTCTCACTGTTTGTCTGAGCCAAAAGTCCTAAGCCTCACATATTTTCAAGCCGAAAAAATCAGTGTCAGACTGGTTTGTATATCTCGCTTGGGATCTTAAAAAAATTCTTTTACAAGTTAACAGGATAGGACATTTAAAATGCAAAATTTAAAGCTGAATAGCAGGGATTAGGATACATTACACTAAATATGTCAAGTAGCCTTTTGTGTTATAATTAATAATTAATGATGTTTTATGTAAAGGAAGAAAACTACACAACATAGGAGAGATTTAAATAAAATTATGGTTTTTAGTAAACGATATTTTCTTGCTAGCCAACAGCTTTACATTGTTGTGTAAAGAATCTCAAAGTTTTAAAATACAATATTTAAGTTACAAGGTTCAGAAATTAGGGGGTTTTTATTTTTCAGTATTATGAAAAAGGAAATTTGAAAATTATAAGGGTTCTGACCAGTAGGTCAGACTATTACTTAAATCAATATACTGAAAATCTGAAAAAAAAAAAGGACCAGGATTATTATGCTACTTTTGTTTTTATATACTTGAAATTGAAGATACATTTACCACAGAAAAAAATTGAGATTATTCTCCTTACAAGTAATTTTATTGTAAGGTTCTTTTAAACAAAATGTATTTTTAGATGCTTAATTTAATAATTTTTCTCTTTATGGAAATAGAAGCTTTGAAAAAAGGAAATCAAACAAAATGAAATTTCAATATAATTTAAGGGACTAATTCCACATGTCTAACCTTAACACTACTTTCTTTTTCTTATCTTTAGAAGTCAAAATATGTAAGGATCACAGCAAAACAAATAGTTCAGTATTGTAAACTTCTAAGCAACTTTTTTCACAGTTGTTTCAGTGGACTTTGGTACAGTGTAGGCATCACTGTGAGCAGCGCAGAGATATGGACTGAATGCTCAGGAGCTAGTCCTAAGAGGCTTTTCCAGAATTGAGTTTTATTCCTTCTGTTGGTCATATGAATGATGACACCCTAGTCAGTAGGACTATTTGTTTCAAGATTAGTATATGCATAGCACTTTGACAGCTCTCTGTGCTGTTCTAGGGTCTACCTGATGCAGCAGCCATGTTTCTCCTCCTACCTATCTCCTGTAGTATCAGTAACTTATTCAAGATAAGCAGGTTGTTATCACTGAAATCCTGAATAAAGACCATTGCTAGGGTTTTACTATTGTCTATTTTGTACTTATGTATTTGTACATAACTAAGCATATATTTTAAGATTTGTTTGAAATGTTTAGAGCACCAGTGGTGTAGTGGTATCATGCAAGATTCCCATTCTTGCGACCCGGGTTCGATTCCCGGCTGGTGCACCAATTAATCATCTGTCCTGGTTTAGGCCCAAAAAGGCCTCTCCCAAATGATAAATGCCTCCCTCCCCCCCCCTCAAAAGAGAGGAGAGGAAGGAATTAAGTGATTTGTGAGTTTAGACAAATTCCAAACTACATTAATAGATAATAGATAGAATTAAAATGAAAAGATAAAAANATAGTAACTTATCAGTACCTGAGGGGGTCCTACAGAAAGGCAGGGGAAGGAATTTTTAACATAATATCGGATGGGAGGACTAGGAACAATGGATATAAATTAGAGGGGGATAGATTTAGACTAGACATAAGAAAGAAATTCTTTACAGTGAGGGTGGTGAAGCACTGGAACAGGTTGCCCAGGGAGGTTGTGGATGCCCCATCTCTGGAGGTGTTCAAGACTAGGCTGGACAGGGCACTGGGCAGCCTGGTCTAGTGGGAGGTGTCCCTGCCTCTGGCAGGGGGGTTGGAACTAGATGATCTTTAAGGTCCCTTCCAACCTAAACTATTCTATGATTCTATGATTCTATGATCATCATAGTGAAGAATGCAAAGAAGAGCCTCTTGCATACTCTGGTATAATCAGGTCTTATAAGTGTGGGAGCAAACAGTTTCTGAACAATGTACAGTTAATTTCAGAGTTTAGTCAGACAGAAGAGACCTAGCTAAAAAGTGAAGTTACAAACTAGAAAATTTACTTTATTTTGCCTCAAACCAGGACACTTGCTAATGCACATACAGAGTCAGAAACTGCTGCAAAGGACCAACAAAAAAATATTCCCTGCTGGCATACCATTGTGGATTAATCAGAATGATCACTGATGAAATAAAAATATTTTCATTTTGAACAAGCATTTGAACATGCAGAATCTTTGTTGGTTTTTTCTGCCTTAAAAGAAAACAAATGAGGCTCTTTGAGTATCATCTGTTCTGATGATACTGTATTTAAGATTATTTCAGAATACCCTTTATAATCTAGTTTTCTGTTTTCAGCTTCTAGCTTCTCCAGTGTGCAGACCAATTGTCCCCAGAAAGGGCCACACATGTCAATTGATTTATAAGGACTATTGCATTAACTGTATATAATTGTTTAATTTTTTTAGTGGTCTGAAGTGACACAGTATCAGACTTAAATGGAAATATTAAAATAGGTGATCTCTCTATTACAGGATTTGTGAATATTAATAATATGTAAACCTTTTCTAGCTTGACTCATAGATGTAAGCAAATTTATATTGCAACTATTTTAAGCACAACCAGAACTTCCCTCTTTTTGGTAAAAGTACACCAAATTACTCCATCTCTAATGCCACAGGTTCATTTGTTTTAGAAATATGAAACAGTGAAATTAATACTTTAAATTATATTTTTTTAATCAAGGAAAAAATATTTCAAGAAAAAATTAGCTATAGAAAGAGGAATGCCATCACATTAGCATGTCATCACATGCTAAAACTGTCAGCCTGATTCAAATCTACTCCCTCTGTAATGGAAATCTTGATTTCTGAAGTGATCTTAAGGGAGATCAATTTAAAAGACTCATCATTAGCTTTTTATTCTTACCCCTTGGAAATCATAAATTCTGTGATTTTTCTGCATACAGTTAGCACTCTTTCTGTACCAGTAATAAAAATTAAATATGGGTGATATGCATCCAAGTAGATGTTGAAAAAAGCTTAGGATTCTGAGTACCTCTTGAGAAAGTATACATTTTTCTTTAGCAAAGGCCATAATTGGCACATTTTGAAATGTCAATGTATCTGATACCTTTTTTAATTCCTATAAATATCCAATCACATTTTTAAACTTCTTAATTATCTGCTTTCTTTAATATTTAATTTTATTTTTGCTATGGAAGAATATGCAGGAGAAAGTAAATTTGTATGACACTGTATTTGCCTTTGTGTCTGAACTAACACTACTTCATCCTCAAAAGGAATACTTGTAATTCATACTCAGCATCCTGTGGTATGGTACATTTATTTCTTTCAAGTACTTGTTTTCTTCTTTTTGACTCTTCCTTGTATTGATAATTAATTACACCTTTTCTATAATTTGTGAAGGACCATGTAAAAAACTGCCAGAAATGTAAAAATGTCTCATTAAATGAAAAAAGTTATCAAAAGCAATCTACCATAAAGAAGTCAGTTTGGGAAATAAAGTTGAAAACAAGAATCCTCTGAAATTTAAATTTCATTTAAATTATTTTAGACTGCACAGCAGAAAGATATCAGTAGTGTGGGAAATCTGAGGTTAGGATCATTTACTAAGTTTGGCCTTTTGCATATGTTGGAGGTCAAAATACTCGCTGTTTTCAGAAGTGCAAAACCATTGGAAATCAATTAAAAGACTTAGACTTCAATGAAGCAAAGTCCTGTAAGAGCATCATGATCATCACTTGGATTTCAGTGTGTCATGCCAGCTGACTCTCTTGCTGCCTTTCTTGTTCTCCATTCACATGTCTCCCACTGCAAAAGCAAAACTCACACAGGGTTTTTCTAATCTTTTAGTGTTGTAGCTATTTCAAGTGTGAAATGAACATGTGAACAGCATAACCCTGGAGAAAAATCATAAAAGTCCTTGCCCTTTTTGTTTTCAGCTGCTCTGAAGATCTTGTTTTCAGATCATCCCATGTCAATTTTCTGAAAAATAGCAGAGAAGAAATGTTCAATGTAAATTCCCATGGGAAAATGGTGAGGTTACCAATGAAGCTGGTTTATTCACTATAAATTTCTGTACGTGCACTTTGTGCTCATTTTCCTGCTTCCTTTCCTCTTTAGTTTGCATAACAGAAAGCTTGATGTGTATACTAAAGCATTTTTTTTCCTTCCAGAAATTGTTTGGTATCAGTTTGCTCTTGTTGCTTATCCCCCCTTGATTTCAGTGATGTCATGAAACCATATCCGTTGCCATGGCAATGATCAACAGTGTATGGCATGAGTTGAGATGGCTACAGGTCTGCACTGCTCCACTGTTTCTTCCAGTCAGTTCACAGAGGCATCTCTTGTTTTGCAGTATGTTCCAAGTTGTGTTATTAACACCATTTTGTGCCTATATAAGCGCCTGTCACTATAGAAAATACATTCCCCAAACAGCTTCCCATACACCCTTTTGTCTACATGCAGACATGCTGCTTGACCAAGCAATCACATTTTTGAGTGTCATTGCCTTACATATGTGAGAAAGGGCATATGGAAGGGTTAATTTCTCATATCAAATAGCACTTAATTCTTCCCAGGCCTAGAGGCAGTCAAGAATGAGATAAGTTGCAAGTAGTTATTAAATGAGGGGGAAGAGTACTGTATAGGGAGCTTACCCATAACAGACATTGTCACAGAAATCTTCCTCTTTTTTATTTTCATTTTAAAAACCAAGGTTGAACTGTGATTTACAACCAATATCCACCTTCTGAAAAGAGCATTTCCTGATGACACCTCTGCCTCTGGAAGAATTGATTTGGCTGTTTGAGACATAGAACCGCAGCTAAGCCCTTTTCACATGGCACATAGTTTATTTAGTTACAGTCCGCATTTGGAGGGAAGGCAGACTCAAAAGTTCATTCTGCTTAATTTTAGGGTCATCGGTACTCCATAGCAAGATGGAGCTGTGAGTTGTCATGCCAAGTTTGTTAAGGATACATAAGCTCAGCAAACACTTATCTGCACTTTTGCATTGGATTAGAAAATTTTTATGTCAAATTGTTGACAAATACTTGCCAAGCACAGTAACAAAACATAAAGTTTCTGCTTGCCAAGCAGTTACTGGAATCTTCCCCTCCAGATTTTATGATTACATTATTTCATGTGGAAAGTTAAGAAGGAAAAAGGAATACACATTTTCTATATACTCCTTTGTCTTCTTTAAGTTCATAACTAAATTTACCTTTCCATCCCCCTCCCACCCAAAGTCCTCATGAATTCTACTGAACAAAGCCTGAAAAGATGAGTAACAAAACAACTGGCAGGATGTGTTCTGCTGTGTGGTGCAGGGCTGACAAACTCCCATACCTTGGCAAACATGCATGAGGACAGGATCTGTGCAAGATGTTATATAAACCCTTTCTCTTGTCAGACCTGCAGGAATCTCAAATTATATTCAGTTTAGCAAATCACGTGGTGTAAAATCAAGGGTGTGTGCAGAGTGGGTGTATTGAAGTGATCATGGAGTGCATCCTCCACTTCAGTGGCAACTAAAATGTAGCAAAACATGAAGAGCTGGTCTCACTTGGTTCCACTTGAGATCAAAGTACTGCAATTCTTCTCTGAATTGTAATTTGACCCTGAATTGAAGGCATCTCAGGGATGTTAAAATTCTTGTTAGTGCCTTTCTTTACCAGAAAACTGGTTTGGTTGTTGTTTTTAATTAAAAAAAAAAACCACCAAAACAAAACAAGAAAGTGCTATGCATTCACATTCTCTGAATAGAACTTAAACAACTATGAGTTGTGCATCATGATACATTTTGTTACACTACTTAGATTACAATTTAGTCATAGTCATCTAGGTTGGAAGGGACCTTTCAGATCATCTAGTCCAACCATCAGCCCAACTCTGACAAGCCTCATGCCTGGACGGGGACTCGAACCCCTAACCCTCAGATTAGGAGTGCAATGCTCTCCCAACTGAGCTATACATCCATTTACTCAAGAGACTGCGAATATTACAGAGATCTTCATTGTCATCAAAAAGAAACTTCAAATATATTTGAAAAATATGACAAAATATTATATTTAATCCTGTATAAATATTACTAGCATAGTACCTTAAAACGCTAATTAAAGAAAATGCATTTATTTCGTTATTCACACTTTCAAGGTGGGAATTTTAGGGAAAGAAACCTACCTTTTTTAAAAAGCAAGTCAACTGAACAATACCAGTCTAAGGTCCTAACTTCTCTATCTGTTGCTTTTCAAAGGGGAGGAATAAGAAAGAAATAATAAAGTACATCCTTTCATATGCTATGATAAACTGTCCTCTTTCTTCTAAATTTCTGTTCTTCCTGAGTATCATCAGTATACCACTGTGAGTTGTGCTCTTGCATGTATATAGAGAGAACAACAGTATTTGTCCAAGAGAGTTAGTCATTAATTCAGTTGGGATTTTGACATAAAATGAGTCATGCATCTAAGGATGTTAAAGCCTTAAAGTGTCAACTAATTATACAACAGAATGAAATCATAGGACCATCACTGATTGTTTCCCTCTCTAAACGTCTGACATCAATTAATGAAAGGAAACTATACCAAAACCCAGAAAGTGATGCAAATTAGCCTGGTTCTTTCCACTGAATACACATTTTGGAACTGTGCTTCTCCTTGTCATTTCCAGCAGGTGACCTATGCAAGCAAGCAGTGGTAGTTAGCTAGTTAGTTAGCACAATTTGACAAAGGACAATTTGTAAGAGGATGCACTATCTAGAGGTTCACTATCTGAAAAATTTCAGCTGGTGTTAGTATTTACCATATCCTGTCTGTCAGAGTTTTGGTATGGAACAGGTTGCATAACCTAAAACAAGAACTGTAACTGCCCTTCTTTATAGTCTTTTTGCCCTGTTTCTTTACTGGAACCACAAGTGAGAGGAGCATGTGAATACCTATTACATTCATGGCCTTAAGTTCACAAGTGCTCACAAGAGAGCCAAGTAGGCATTATGGCTCTTCATTGTCTCTATATCATTGCAAACACTTGATTTTCTGCTGGAAAAAGAGCATCTAGGAAATTTTCCACGTGTGCAGCTGCTGCAACTAGTTCTAAGTGAGGAGCAAATTACTGTAGCCTATTAATATAATTAATAGACAAACAATACTAAACAAATATTTTCTATTTTAACAAGCACTGTGTTAAATAGGATAAACGAACCAATACATGCTTTTAATCAAAATAACAGCTGTCTCAGCACTAGCTGTGGAACGACACTTTTGCTGTTTGTATTGTGATTAACAAAGAATACTGCTCTCTTGGTGTGGGTCAATCTATTATGTAAATATCACCTATTCTGTACTAAATTCCACTTAAGATTTGCTGAGGGACTGCTGATTTATATCATAGCAACAGTGAAGAATCTAACTGCTACTATCAGCAGCAAATGGCTCAAAAGATTTTTCTTCCCATATCAGAGCTAGTTGAATGCACAGGAGAGAAATACTTGAAACATATCATCTGTTCCTCTAATAATGATGCTTTGTCTCTTTCAAATGAGGAAAAAGATTAAATGCAAATGATTCTCTGAGTGAAAAATACTTTTATAAGGTTCATTTGGGATTACCTCAGAATCATGTGTGCTATAACTGGGTACCTCAGTTAATGTTAACTTTATAACTAAAACATTGACATTTTCTCCTCAAGAAGAAAGGGTATATTTTTACCAGATTTCTATATTTCACTGAAAGTTTTTATACTATTTGTCAATTCCATATTTGTTACCAAACACTAATCAGTGCACTAATTTTTTTTGTTTGAATGTTGTCCTTTGTATTTTTTCTTGCTTTCTTTTTTGTTCTGTTTACAAAACATGTCTTTCTCTCATGTAACTCAAATAATTCATATCTGGTAAGAAACACTCCCCTTAAAAAGAAGTAATGAAATAAACTCTAATTTTAGCTAAAATGACAGAGGTCATCACCCCAGGGTAGAAGTGAATGGAGAGAACAGGAGAGCTGATGTGTTCATTACAATCCCCTTTTCCCAACTTGTTAAAAACAGCTATAAGCTACTAAACTGGAGTTCATTCTGTTTGCCAAACAGCTCTAATCAAGTATCTTCTCCTTGAGAGGCAGTAAACTGGGACTGAAAGTTATCCTAAGGAGCTGCCTTTCTCCTTGGCAGTTTCCCCAGAAATTATTCCTTCTGAACTCCTGCCTTTTGCTATTAAAAACTAGGAACTGAAAATTTATTAGCTCAAGGTCAGATCTTGGGGAACCATTTGAAATTTAGTAATAGTGATGATGTTCATATTCTGAAAAGGGACTAGTGGATGTTAGGGAAGCAATAATATAGGGCAAGTTAATTCTGAAAGCCAATTTTTTAAATGCTTTCTTAAGGAAATTAAAGTTAGAAGAGTAATTTCTAATAAAAATATTGCTTGCAGCAAGAGAACTGTATGAACCAGTAGAAGTTCAATGTTTCCTTAATCCTTAAACTGAAAGTGTGAAAAAATATAAGAACTTGTGGCTTGTTCTATTAGGTGAGACACTGAATGTAATAATTGTGGAGAAATATCCCCAGCATGGTAAACATTGACAGAATCACAGAATCACCTATGTTGCAACCCCTTAAATAACTCCAGAAATAGTTCAAAGCCTTTCAGAGTAAAAATTTCTCTTAATATCCAATCCAATTTAAACTTTTCCTGGCACAAATTGAGGCTGTTGTGAGAAGAAAGAACAACCCCTCTTTCTTACTGTGTGCCATCATTGCACTATCTCCCAGGATTTTAAAGTTATTCTGAGAAAACTAGAGCTCTGGGGCTTTAGGGATCAGCAAAGCTGATCTAGATTTTGTGGAAGAAAAGCACAGAAGTCATAAAATTAATTTAAAAATTAATAAATATTGAAACCACAGGCAATGACTTGTCCTTTGAAACCAGATAGGAACTATATGTCACTCTTGGTGCATAATTTGATTCTTGCATTTTTATCCCTTGATTCAGAAGTACTAAAAATGTCATATAAAATTGAGAAATTAGGTAACAACCTGGGACCCTAAAGAAATTGATGTCTCTTAAGTATTTTTTAATGTCTCTTTGTTAAACATTTGGACCGCATCAACTCTACTGCATGTTCTTTCCTTGTATGAGTGTTGGTGGTCATGGTCACCAGTAGATACTTCCTCTCATTCCTATGATATGAAATCATACTAGATAATAAGAGTTTCTTCAAAATCATGGGCAAAGCATGCTGGAGTGTGGTACACTTTTAATGCCATTCAAATACCCCATGTTTGTTTAACTGTGTAACTTGGTATTAGCTAGTTGTCTTTAAAATCACAGAATCACCTAAGTTGGGAGGGATCTTTCATATCATCTAGTCCAACCATCAACCTAACTCTGACAAGTGCTATCAGTAAACCCTATCTCTAAGCGCTATGTCAACCTATCTCTTAAATAACTCCGGGGATGGTACCTCAAGCATTTTGNAGATACTTCCTCTCATTCCTATGATATGAAATCATACTAGATAATAAGAGTTTCTTCAAAATCATGGGCAAAGCATGCTGGAGTGTGGTACACTTTTAATGCCATTCAAATACCCCATGTTTGTTTAACTGTGTAACTTGGTATTAGCTAGTTGTCTTGAAAATCACAGAATCACCTAAGTTGGGAGGGATCTTTCTCCCCACCGCCTTCTTTTCTCTAGACTAAAATAACACTTAATATTAAGCAAACTAAGGTAAAATATAAAGAAAATTATTAATTTGCCTCATGTAAAATAATCATAAAAATTAGAAATATACATTAAGATAAAAGTGAGGCAATTTTAAAAAGTCTTGTTCATTTCAAACCAAAATTAGGTTTAGAATGTGTTTATTGATTCACAGTGATTTTCTTTTCACAAATGTCTGTACTGCAGTCTGTGCACCTCAGATAAAAATATTAATCATTGAATTATGCAGGTTCTACAAACTATTTCAAGCTTCCTCTCAGGGCCATCCACAGTTTCTACTCAAATTTGATGTTCACTATCAAAACATACTTCAGCCAGCGAAATCCATTACTGTCTTCTGTTGATGACAGTTTCATATCATGGCTCTTTCACCAGCACACTGCACAATGTTTATAGTTTTTTCCAGTCATTTATTCCTACACACATGGCATCATCTAACAATTTTTCCTTTCTCATGGTGGTTGAGGCTGGTCACAACATATGACATCCTTTCTTAAAGAAGGATGATCTGAAGTGATCTGAGTTCAAAAGGGTAATTTTCTGTTATTGTTGTAGCATGGGAAGAAATGATTCCCCATGATTCTGACTTTGTGACTGAGTAACTAGAAAGAATTTTGTTCATCACTGTATCAAGTAGCTTGCTTTTCAGCACTGTCCAACAGCCTTTGCTAAAGCTGTTCTTAGTTTTGACCTGCATTCTTAATTTGTATCTCAATATTTTTACAACCTGTACGGACAGAATGTTTTGTGTTCTTTTTATTGCAAAAAAGAATTTGCTGACTAATTTAGGAAGTAAAAAGTATGTAAAATATTCATGGCCGTATTTCATATGGCCAGTATGGTTGTGGATTATGATTTGTTTCTATAGTTCTTCTATATCTTTTAAGATAATAAGAAACTTTCAGTAGCCTGTACTGTATGCAGCTGACCTCATATGTGTTCCCGTGGGACAAATTCCCACCATTGTTTCTTGCAACGTCTGAGAGTAGTCCCACAATCCTGAAGTCTCATTCCATTTCTAAAGACATATGGTTGTAATTGAGGTTTGTGGGTGGCAGATGGACAATGTTTGTCATTTGCACCAGGAGGTGGTTTACTTCGGGAACAGAGGGTATCGTTATTTTGATAGTTAATATTGATTAGGCACTACAGACTGATGGTTTATACTGTGTGCAATACTATCAACTTGAAAGGACATATTTGGAAAGTCTGCTGAGTATAGAGTAAATATAAATAAATGAGGAGAGGAAAGATTCATATTACTTCAATTTGAAATGTATTTTTTTAGAAAAACAAAATCTTTTATTCTACAAATTATATCTTGCAGTTATGTGGGATGATATATCCATAGCTATTTAGCTTCTCTCTAACAAATATATTGTATGAAAGTCTCTGAACACTAAAAAAGAGCATTAAAAATAGAAAGCAACTCTGCAGTATAAACTACCAGTATAATACTGCAGTATAACATTGCAATGATAAATATTAACTCATTTTCTCAGTAATATTAATTGCTCTTCCTTCAGTGCAAGGATTTTGCACTTATTGAATCGTTTAGATCTATGCATGCAGCATCAAAGAAAAAGTATTTATAGATGTATAACACTTGCAAGAAAACTGTGAAGAAAATGAGACTGAATCAGAAGAAGAGGAACCATCTGTGCAAGGCTGCAATAAAGAAAAGAGGAGAGATGCTGATGCAAGGGCATATGGCTGGATAAGGAGACAGGAGGAGAGATCTTACATTTGCTGTACCAGGAGAGGAGAGGCATGAATTGGCTTATTTTTTTTATTAGTTATAAGTCCACATGTAAAAGCACAAGTGTTACATGAAGTATGTGCAAAGAGATGCAGCTGAATAGAACTGACTATTCCAAGACTCCTGTTTTTGATTTTATAGTTTTATCTTTTGCTATATCAAACTCACATATCTATGGAATTGCAGAATCATAGAATAGTTTGGGTTGGAAGGGACCTTTAAAGATCATCTAGTTCCAACACTCCCTGCCATAGGCAGGGACACCTCTCACATGATCCGCTTGCTCAGTGCCTTCTCCAGCCTGACCTTAAACACCTCCAGAGAGCGGATATCCACAACCTCTCTCGGCAATCTGTTGCAGTGTCTCACCATCCTCACTGTAAAGAATTTCTTTCTCATATCTAGCCTGATATAGAAAAGGAATAATTTCTTCCTAGTTGTAATTTCTTCCTAGCATAGTAGCAGTGCCAGTAACATGCTGGGAAAGTCAAAGAGACAATGAGAACAGGAAGCACAGTACTAGTAGAGGGTTTAATTTACCTTGTTACGGATTGGAGAAAGATGACACAGAAGCATGATGCTGAAGATGAAATTTCAGGTGCATAGCACATTGCCTTCATGAAGCTAACAAAAAGAGAAATCCAGCATAGCTATAGATAGTTTTCAAAAGGAGAATCACAGGAAAATGAGAAAACAGGAACAGTCAAAAAAGAAAAATATTTAAAAGCAGTGTGGAAACCATATAGGATGCATAGAGCAAAAACATACCACCTGTCAAGGATGACCTGAGAAATGGCAAAGAGAAACAGCTACACAGCAATGTCAAGGAAGCTAACAAACTCAAAAGGTACAGTGTAAGAGCATGAATCACAAAAACCTCTAAAGAACTTGGAAAAAATTCAAAAATTGACATTGCACCTTTTTTTTTCCCCAAATATAACAGAAAGAGGAAGTTTTCAAAAGAATCTGCACAAATAATGGAAAAACTGAGGTATTGAAAGGATGTCCTGAGTAGACAAATACTATAAGATTGGGTCAGGGTAGAGGCCGGGGGGAGGGGTTTGGTTTGCTTTTTGGGGTTTTTTCCATCCATGTAAACTATTGAGGAATTTGACGTGCCGAAGCAGGGATCCCTTGTTTTCAGAGTACATGTCAGAGGCTCTGTCTACCACTGAAGTACTGGCAGAAAAGGTTATGGATCAAGGAGATGATGTGAGCGGTAACAAATCACCAGGAACAGATGGCTTCTGCCCCAGAGTTCTGAGGGAACTTGAGTGTGAAATAGCCATACTACAAAGTGCAGTGTGTAGAAAACTGACTTAGTGTCAAAGGACTGGAAAATGGTTAAAACAATGCCAAATTTTTAAAAAGAGCTCCAGGGGAACTATGGATTAATAAAGTCTGAAACTAAGGGACATATGGATAAATACAAGATGTCACAAATGTACTGGAGTTCTTTGAAAAGATTAACATGCATTTGGATAAAGGAGATCTGACAGCTGTTCCTTTGGATTTTCAGAGTGCTTTCACTCATGTAACTGGAAAACTAAATAGGGAAAGTACTTTTAAGTGTAAAAGCTAATAAAAAATAGGAAACAATACTGAAATGACAGAAGCTGTTGATTCGATTAATCTATTCAGGGTAGAAAAGATGATGTCCAGCAGTGAAAAACCTGCAGAGCTGAACTGTGAGCTGAACTGACAGCTGAAAGACAATGTAGAAAACTGTAAGTCAAAAAATCCCTGCCTGAACTTTTCTCCCATGATCCAAATCTTATCCGGCAGCAGGAAGAATGCAGAATAGGTTAGAAGATCATCTAACTGATTCTCCACTTTTCAGTTTCTAAAATTTCATACTCCATATGTGTACTACAGCTATCTTTAAATATCTTGAAAAGCTGTAAAATAAAAGTACTAGACCTGATCCTTACTCATATGGTTGAAAATGAACTATATTGGTGGAACAAACCCTTTGACCAAAGCCTGAATATGAAATGTATGGACGATTTGGTCTTTTCCTTAAAGCCCTTTATTCATGACAATTGCAAACATGATTGACTTAATTATCACTATGTTAGAATCCAGCCATGATCAGTACACCTTTATAAATGTTAAAATGAAAACATCTGCATTCCCTGTTTTTTTATTTCTTTACATCTGAAGTGAAAAGTAAAATGACAGGAATAAATTACTTTACATCTGAAGTGAAAAGTAAAATGACAGACAGGACTAAATTGCTTGCTTTTCATACATGGAAGCTCTTCACTGCTGTGTTTTGTGGTCAAAAGCAAAGACAATACAGTATTAATTTACTCTGCTCTACTGATTGGAAACAGAGCTGTGAAAAGGCTGTGGAAGCAAAATGGGTAAGAGGGGGCTGGAATGACCACCAGGTACAAAATTAGAGTGGGAGCATTATGATCATGCAATTTCTGAAGTAAATTAATTTTGGATACCATTACATACCTAGTTTTAAAACAACATGGAAAGTTCTGAAGTAAGACATTGACATCAAATGCACTGATCCTATGAAAACGTTATGCCAGAGTATCTTATTTTATCTGTTATGCACTTATTTAAAACCACTAGAGTGTCACATACATTCATCTGGTTTCTGACTCGGAATGATCTTTCCCCCTCACAAGTTTGAAATGAAAGATAGTCCTTACATACAAGCATGATGGTAAAGAGAGCTAAAAATACAGTCCTTGATTAGAACCACTCTTACCTGTGTTTTTGTTCTGTGCCATTATTAAGCTTCATGAGCTCCTCAGTTAGATGTCTGTTCTGAAGCTAGAGTAATCTTTATGTTGGCTGTTGGCAAAATACAGCTTTAATGGAAATATAATTTCAAGGAGGCCATTATACTGTGTGCATGAGGATATGTGTATGTGATTGCTTTTTATCAGAAAATTAGTAGTCCATTAAAGATGATGAAATTCAGAGATTGACACGAACAGTTTTCAAGACAGTGGACTCATTATGGGTAAAATTTATGTCTTAAAAATTAATTTCAGCCAAGTTCTTTGGTGGACTACTTGATTCAATATGCAGGTTACAGACATTCTATTGGCCAATGAAGAAGGATGAAGAACTGCCAGTCATGTTAATTTTCCCAGGTTTTATTACTTTCTTAAAATACTTTTGATGGAAACTAACACTGCACATAAAACTCTGTCCTAATACTTCTACTTGTTTATAGTATAGAAGCAGGATTAAATTCATTCGGACTACCAGGAGCTATTAACTGTGGAGAAAACACTGAATATTCTGGCCTTTTATATTTAGACATCTTCATATTTTTATAGCTCATTAGTTGCAGGACTCAAAAGACATGCTTCCTCAAAATAACATGCTTGAGTAGTTGGCTGCAGCCCCTCTGACTGCATCCAGGCAGCTCCTGTTGTACATAAACTACTTGGTATGTTTCAGTGTGTGAATTATCATCCTGGGTGGAGAATTTGCCCATCCCAGAGACACGTACTGTTCAAAGACTCACAGAGTGGCTAGTGCAGCAATTACCCTTGTGCATAATTGAGAAACCTGTTAATAGTGAAAATTACTCTTCAAATGCAAAAAAAGGGTGCAATTAAGTAATTAATGGTTTGTACACTTAGTGAATTAATGGCATTATACTATGTATATATAAGACTCTCACAGGATTACCAGCTCTAAAAGAGGTAAATAGCATGGTAATTCAGGGGGTCTCACCTGAAAGCATCAGGAAATTTTCACACTGTAATTCCTGCAGGATGTTCATGAGCTGGGCTTCTTCCAGGGTGAAAAGACCTGTGCAAAATCAATGCCCATTGTTAAAAACAGCTGTTCCTTCTTTAAACAGAGAAATACTACCTCTCTTACCCCAATGGTAATTGCTTGCATTTATGGGCAATATGCAGTATTCTTCCAATAGTAGTACCACAACTTCTGCAATGATTAAAACTAGGTATCACAGATTTGAGATGGAAGCTTTGCAATTAATTTAAATAAAAGTGTTATCACTGTTACATTTTAATAGTACCTGCATTTAACAGTACCTTTCAATAGATAAGTATTCCATTCCAAATTTCCTTCAAAGATAAAAATCTGAAAATGTATAATAGAGTGACACTGCACCAGTAAATGTGCTAGACACTTAAAAATTGGAAAAAAGTACTGTATCACTCCTAGTGATAATCAGTCTATAAATAATGCTGAACAGAAAAAACACAGCTTTTCCTTGATTGATCTTTATCACTTCTGATTAACTCAAAATTGACTTCCCTTTTATGTCAGTCAAACACCATGAAAAGGTGATGAAACTGGGAGATGTGCCAGATTACTCAGAATTGAAATGTTTAAACGAAAGGAAGCATCCAATTAATGAAGCTATTAGGAATCATGTTAAAGCAATCAAAGAGGTGAGTCTCCATGAAACATTTAGCAACCTTTCCAGTAGTTGTTGTGAAAATAAGAAGATTACAGTAGTTCTAAAAACTAAAAAATCAATTAATGGGAAGAGAAATCCTACTAGGACTCATAATACTTTAGAATTCACTAGAGTTCACAATACTTTAGAAGTTGTAAGGTATTCCAGAGGAAATGTCCTGGTTTTACCCTTACTGTTTTTACTCATACTGAACCATCACAATATGTTTGCTTTACTTATCTATTTTTTCTTGCAAGTAGATAGATATTAAGGAGTGTAAATTAAGTGTTTACGGGGATGGGGCAATGAGAGGCACAGAATGAACTGAAGACCAAATGCTCAAAGATGGAACAACAAGAAAACCAAAAGACAACCTAATAAACAGACAGCCCCCTGGCAGGACTCTGCTCCCTGAAAAGAAGCCAAGGAGCTGGCTGATGGGCACTGCTGAAGGGAAGATTGTGAGAAGGAGAAACATTTGGACTGACACATTTCTCTAGCCAGGTTAAGTTTGTTGCAAGTTTGTATTGTCCAGCACTACCAGTTTCTGTGTGCAACTCAAAATAGTTCCCAGTATTAGAGGGCTTCACTGACAAAGTGTCTGGGTTGACAGATTCAGCAGTGGGGCTGCAGACTGAATAGGCTAAGATCAAAATGATGATTTCAGTTGTCCACACCAGAACAGGTTCTTCTCTCTTAGAAAAGAGTTGAGCGGTATAGAAAAATCTAAAGCAAGAAGAAGTTTTCCTTTGCTACACAGGTATACCAGATATAAGTGGTTGAAATTCCTAGCAGCATAGCTTTGGGCTTTTTTCAAATTATTTGGGTTTTTTACAGAGAAGTAAGTAGAAGTTTTTCAGTGACTCAGAGGTCAATTTATTTTAACTTACATCTACAAAGAACTTGCAAAATATCCAAGCAGTAAAAAAGTGAAAGAGTCAGATATTCCACTGCTGTTATTTAGCCTTACTTGAATTGAAGCCTTTCCACACTTCTACAGTCTGACAGAAATACTGGCTGGCAACTTCATTAAAAAAATATATCATTTACAATAATATTATTTTTAATTATAATTAAAGAATAATAACACTTAAAATTCAGTTCCTACTTGCTACTTTATTTTTTACTAGATTCTAAGTTGTCAGGAACTGCAAATAAATGCAATTAACCCACTTGAACAGGTTCATAAGCAGGACTGAAAGTAACAATTACAGGTGAGAGATCTGAGATCACAATTCTGCGTCATTGGAACTATTGAGCATTTGGCTTTGGATAAAGCACCAGATTTATTTTTACTGTCAGGTAGAAGAACATAATGAGAGAGATGATGGAGGAATTAAAAAATTAATTTAAAAGTGGAATAAAATGGTACTTAATGTACTAAATCTAAACCACTGTCTGCATATGTAATCAAACTGCGTGTGGATCAATAGTGTAGATCTTTTAGATGCTACAGTCTTCCTATAATACATGTAGGAAGAGTGAACTTCCCTTCTGCTGAAGATTTTAATCCATGTTTTGTAATACTTGTATTTGCACACCAGTTACTATGAATTGAGATATCCCACAATGATCATAGATAAACATAAATTTAAATACCATGCACTGATTTCCACCTTCTTTTTTCCATTTTCTACAATCCACATATGTTGCTGACAGGATTCATATTCAATCTATGTCAGAATTCATATTCAATATATGCTGTATTTCACTCCTTGGCCATTGCCTCTTTTTTTTTTTTTTAGTATTACTATTTGACCTCAAGAATGTATCCTTTCCTTTTCTTTCTCCTTATGACTACTTCTCTTGTTTTATTAATTGGAACCATAATTCACTCCTTTCTGTTCATTGCATTTTATACATTTGATAAACTCAGAATGAAATAAAATAAGCCAGCCTCTATTAAAGACTCTTCAGTCCTACTCCACTACTCTGTATCATTACATTTTGAACTGTCAATGATATTTCTGTAGTTTCATCATATAATACTACAATGGCAGAAATTGATCTCATTTCAAATTGATGATACTCTCTAATATTTTAATAAAATAAGAATATACTGATGTATTGTATTAATTCTTTATTATTTTATGTAATCTGTTGAAGAGGAATTTATTTGCCCATCAATTAATTTATAGAACTGTGTAGAGTCTAATTTCTTCCCTCTGTCCTGATTATCTCAAATGACTCATACTCAATTTCATTGCCATATTTGGTTTTGTAAGAATTCCTTTTGTCATATTATGGCATAATAAAAATATCAGAAACGAGAATTTTTCAGGAAGAGGACACAGTAAATTTATCCTCTATTAACTACTACTTTGGTGCAGACTGATGCAGCAGTTACCTTTCCCTCTCATTTAGTCTCCAGTCATACTAGTCTTTCAGATTACTCCATCACCAGTACTCTTACACAAGCCAATATATTTGTTCAGCATTTTAATCAAACCATAACTCTTGTCCTCTTTTAATAGTATGGATTTCTAAAAATCTCTTCTTGAAGTTTGATTGCTTTGTTTTGGATGCTTTTTACAAGGAGCAGCCTCTAGAGTATATGCCCCGGTTATTGTGAGGGACTTTAACTATCCTGATATTTGGCTGGAAGGCCCACTCAGCCACCCATCCACATTCCAAGAGGTTCCTCCAGTGCAGGGAACTGCTTGAGAGGGTACAGCGCAGAGCAACAAAGATGATGAAGGGATTGGAGCATCTCCCTTATGAGGAATGGCTGAAGGAGCTGGGTCTCTTTAGCTTGGAGGAGACTGAGGGGGGACCTTACTAATGTTTATAAATATGTAGAGGGTGTGTGTCAGGAGGATGGAGCCAGCTCTTCTCAGCGATCTCCAATGACAGGACAAGGGCAAATGGGTACCAGTTGGAACATAGAAGGTTATAGAGAAAAGAAAAAAAAAAATTTTCACAGTGAGGGTAACAGAACACTGGAACAGAATACCCAGAGAGGTTGTGGAGTCTTCTTTCCTGGAGACATTCAAAACCCATCTGGATTAGTTCCTGTGTGACCTGGTCTAGGTATTCCTGCCCTGGCAGGGGGTTGGACTAGATGTTCTCTTAAGGTCCCTTCCAGTTCCTGATATGCTGTGATTCTGTGTGATTCTGTGAACACGGAGAAGAAACACTGGCCTTTCTGCAGGTAGGTATGTTTGTGTTTTCTCATGTATTTTGAATGTGACTTTTATTACGAGGGGTCATTTCACTAAAGCTTTCCTCATAGAATTAGTGAAATTTTACTGCATTCTGGTAGAATAGCATGTGCTTTAAAATGCTGATATAGGTCAATATTTATTTTAACATGTTTGTTATAACTTACGCACATAGGATATTTACATATTTGCAAAGAAAGTGCAATAAGAACTCCGGTTCTTATTGTTTCTTAATGTTGATCAATTGAAAACTCTTTTGGTTTTTCTACCTAAAGTAATTTGCAATATGTTTCTCAACTGTACTTTCCAGAGAGGTGACATATCCCACATAATGCTTTGGAACAGTCTGAATTGGATACATAAAAATTTATCTTATGCTTTCAAAACCTTTTTTGCTTAAACCACATTTGAATTTCACATATGGAAGATCATCATTTCACATATTGAGGAAAATAAAACTGCTAAAGCGAAAAGTCTGCTTTTATGACACAATGGAATCTGATACACAATGAAGGAAAGGCATCTCCCAGAAATGTGCTCTGTTTTCTGAGTCAGCATAGCATCAGGGTGGGAATGAGCTTATTTCAATGTCATTTTAATTTAATTGTTCCTTTCAGTGGAATCAAATTCCTGAAATAATGTGATGCATCTGTGAAAAAGGCAAATCCAATCCTAAAATGCTCCAGGCAAAACATTTCCAAGAGAAGTAAGGATTTATTGGTGTTATTATATAAGGCCTCACTCTGAACTCATCTGGAAAACTGTAAAGCTCTAGTCAACCACATTCAAGAAAACTTGCTGAAATGGGAGAGCTTGTACTTGGAGAGGATTGTTGTAGAAGATCACAACTTATTTGTATGAGGAAACAAAAGGCATCATACAAAATTCAAAAATATTAAAACCTGTCACCTTCAATATGACATTTTAAGTGATTCTCTTTCAGGTAGTCTGATTTTGAATTATTCTCTTCTATTGACAACTGATGATTTGGTGCTGGTTTTGACTCTAAAAAAACCTAAAAATACCTTTCCCTTGCCTCCAATGATTACTTTTTAAAAAAAAAAATCCTTCATTTCAGTTGTCTCTTTTACAACATATGCTAGTTCATTGCCACTTGTCCCTGCAGAATTGTTCCCTTCTGCCCATATGCTGAACTAAGGGGAAAAATATAAAATTTAAGGGAGGTGTGGAATTTCTTTAAGTGGACGCACAGATCATAATTTCTGAAGAGCAATTACATCCCCAGCTTAAATTCAATGCATACTGAAATCCATGTGGTGCATCACCAAGTAGCAACCAAAAGGCAGGTTCCTGAAAAATTATTCCATTTTGAACAGTGATAATTACCCATTATTTTACACTGAAATCAATATTTTATTTTGGATACTCATTTTGCACTGAGTATCTGGCAATTTAATTCTGTATGATTAAAAGAAGAATCCATGGGAGATTTGAGATATACTTGCAAATTTTCCTCTATTGATAACAACTTTCCATTGCACAATCAAACTGTCAGTAAAGTGGCAAGTCAATTAGTAAGAAGGATCCATATGTTTAACAAATGGTGTTAAGATTTCAATTTTGAATTATTTCCAGTTCACTTTGTCAACTGATAAAACTGCTTTGAGAAGAGAAACACAGATGAATTCACTTAGTTTTGAAGTAAATATCATCATCCATGCAATGATTGTCTTCAGAATTGACAGGAGACTTGCATTAGCAAGTACACTTGAATATATCTGGTTTAAATTGAGTATCTTAAGCCCTTCATACACATTTCAAGTGTTGGGGGAGGTCAGCCTTCTGTTATGTCTTTCTTTCTGTCTGAGGTGCTGCAGAGTACCAAGGAAAACAGAAAACCCAGAGGCCAACCTTACTGTTGATGTAGATATCAGTTACAAAGAAGAAAGATGTCAGAGTTATTTTGAGCTCTTCCGTAAAGCACTTAAAATCTTTCTCTTTCAAAATAGTTGAGGGGATTTCTGGAACTTCAAAAAAGAGAATAAAGGTAACTAAATGAGAAACAATATGGACAGTGGGATCGAGTGCACCCTCAGCAAGTTTGCAGATGACACCAAGCTGTGTGGTGCAGTTGATACACCTGCACCACAGGTAGGGATGCCATCCAGAGAGACCTTGACAGGCTTGAGAGGTGGGCCCAAGCCAACCTCATGAAGTTCAACAAGGCCAAGTGCAAGGTCCTGCACCTGGGTCGAAGCAATCCCAAGCACACATACAGGCTGGGTGGAGACTGGCTTGAGTGCAGCTCTGAAGAGAAAGACTTGGGTGTGTCAGTTGATGACAAACTCAACATGAGCCAGCAGTGTGCAC
>VZTY01035462.1:0-60619 GCA_013400935.1 Turnix velox | reverse complement strand
TCCAGAGAAGGGCCACGAAGATGATCAAAGGGTTGGAGCAACTGCTCTATGAGGACAGGCTGAAGGAGTTGGGGTTGTTCAGCCTGGAGAAGAGAAGGCTCAGAGGGGACCTCATAGTAACTTATCAGTACCTGAGGGGGTCCTACAGAAAGGCAGGGGAAAGAATTTTTAACATAATATCGGATGGGAGGACTAGAAACAATGGATATAAATTAGAGGGGGATAGATTTAGACTAGACATAAGGAAGAAATTCTTTACAGTGAGGGTGGTGAAGCACTGGAACAGGTTGCCCAGGGAGGTTGTGGATGCCCCATCTCTGGAGGTGTTCAAGACTGGGCAGCCTGGTCTAGTGGGAGGAGTCCCTGCCTATGGCAGGGGGGTTGGAACTCGATGATCTTTAAGGTCCCTTCCAACCCAAACTATTCTATGATTCTATTCTATGAATACTTTTAACATTTTTTGAGAAGTGCAAAGGCATAGGGGGGTAACAGGCCACATAAATACTCCCTCACAAAAGCGTGTAATATAAATACTTTCAAGAAACAGAATTTTATCTGGTACTAGCTGTTCAGTTCTTTGTAGACAGGAGACAATGAACAGAAGACAGCCAAACAACAGGCATCAGTTGCTCTCAACCCCACCAGCTACCATTATATTTTTTACAGTACTGCTTAAACTCCATTGTATTGCATCCTGATTCAAAACAGTATTTCTAGAGTATAATCCCTGTACCATTTCTGATCCACTTGTGTCACCTGACAAGATTGGCTGACCCATCTGCAGCCTGGGCCCTTACGGTTACCCCAGGGTTGGAAATCTTCCGTCAGGTAGTTTATTTGTCAAAACAGAATAACTTCTGTATGACCTACTTAAACTAGAATTCAGTTCTATACAGCATCATGCCTTGAAACTAATTCACTAATTTAAGTGCAGCACAGGTGATAGCACAAGGTGATGACTTGTGATGAATGAGAGTGCTCAAAACATGGGTAAAAAAATCATATTAATTTTCAGTTCAAGTTTTACTCTTATTAAAAAGAAAAATTAGATTATCAAATGACTAGTGTTGTTTCTCATATATTGCAGCTGAGATTTAAGCCTATAAAAAGAGCTTACTCCCTTGTAACCATTATTAAGCACACTAACAGAAAACATGATAGCACAGTGATAGATACACAGATGTATGTGTCTATAAATGCATTTAACATGTTGTTTTCAAATAGAATTCTAAAAAAAGTACTTAAAATACTGATATCTAAACAAATCCTTTATCTTTCAAAATTTTGCTACTGTCTATTTTTTTGCTTTGAGAGGTGTTTGTCATTGAAGTTGATTGGCAGGACTTCTGTATTTCTTTGACAAAAATTTAGGTTAAAATCAACTTTAGCTATTTTCTGGAGACACCAGTTTCTGAAAACAACAACCATGACTGATAAAGAAGAGTAGTGTTCAAAACATTAACATATTCATGTATAGTACAGTCTTTCATAAAAATACCGAAGGAGATTAATGAACAATTTAAAAAAACCCACAAAAATAATTATCACTAAATTAAATTAACATTTTTTCCAGATATTTATGAACAGAAATGTTTGGACCATTTTGTAAAATATTTTTAAATATTCATTCTCAGAAATTTTCTTAAGAAATTTTAGAGAGGGTTGTTAACTCTTCACATGCAAACAGATGAGATGAGTCTAAATGATAGCAAGCAGATCTTCAGCCCACTGTGCTGTCTGCAGTGATTCTTGAGAGGACCACATAGAAACTACACAACCATTTTTTACTATGCGATAAACCTACCTAGGAAAAAAAAATGTTTAGGGGTGCTATTGCTTTTTCCTTCTGCTAAAGCCATAAGAAAAATGGAAAATTCTGTGTAGTTTCTTGCACTGACGTATATTGCATAGGTGACTTCACTATTAAATGGCCAGTCAGTAATGCCAACTGATATAAAACATTTTTTCTCAATGTTATGTTATGTATCATATGATAAATTATTTTCAGTGTTTGAACTTTTAGAAAACTTGACAAAATGAGAACAATTTTTCTTTAAGCTACATTCTCAGAATTCTGGACAGTTGCAACGTCATACAGAAACGAGATTTGGGCCTTTAAAATAATTTTGTGACTACATGATTCTTGAAAATCTAAACATGGAACAAGTACCTTGATGACAGGCATCATGAAAGACAAGAGACCTCTAAAAGCAAATTTCAGCTAACAAAGGTGAAACTTTTATAAGAGAAGCCTAAATTTTGAAGTGCAAGTGAGATGGAATACATTGTTTATTTAATACATGAATAGATAATTTTAAAGAGATCTACTAACAAATTATTTTTTTTTTTCTGCAATGGATCTTTAAATGAAGTTCCTAAAAATTTTCTGTGAGAAAAAACACATAGAATAGGTAAATACACTTAACGGGGATCAGAATAAAAAGTTTATTCAAATCTTTTTTATAATTGTCTGCTAATTATGTTTCAATGAGATGTTTAATCTCTACTGATGGCTTCCTAGATGGGAGCTCATTTACCTGATAATTTGTTTTACTTCGAGAGTATCTTGCATTTTGGAAAATTTCTATGAAATGAGGTTGATATATAATTATATAGTTTTGATATACAAACCAGCACAGTTATTAGCATATTTTTTGTCTGACAGAATTTCCTCAGAACTGACAATCCTGAAGGTTTTTTCAACTTCTCTCCAAGAAGTCACACCGTAACACATTATAAAACTATTACTACTACTACCAACAACAACAACAATAATAATAACAAATTAAAAATAAGACCTTCTACAGTAAGAAACTGGAATTTTACCTGCCTTTTTATTATAACAGTGAAGAAAAATTACTTTTAGGTATTTCTGAATAGAAACATTTTGTACAACTTTCCAGTATTTGCTTCATGGTAAACATTCTACATGAAAATAGCCACACATCATGTTTCTTACTGAAAACACGGAGTAGACTCTGGTAGACTCTGGTCAATTAGAGAAAAATGCCATCAATCTTTCAGTATAAAAAATATTCTCTTCAAGACAGAGTCTCTAACTTGGAACATGCTAATAAGCTTTCTAAAATGTACAGCATGAAATAAATTATTAATGTGTAAATACCACATTCCCTAAGAATTTTTTCACGGACATATTAATTAAAATTTCTTGCTCTCGATATTCCCAAGAGAAGCAAAAACCTTCCTATCTCTATGAAACTGTCTCAAACACAGAAAATTATTAGCCTTTTTTTCATTGTCTACTAGAAAAAGGCAACCTGCTGCTTTACTTGGTACATGGATGTTCCTTTCTATGTAGCAAATGGAACCTTGTCACGATCAAGCTAAGCAATAGTTCATACGTAAAAAATCAGAGATCATAAGAATCTTAGTTGAAATGGACCTTTCAGATCATCAAGTCCAACAGCCCAACTCTGGCAAGAGTCAGACTTGGACAAGGACTTGAACCGTTGACCATCAGGTTAGGAGTCTGATACACTCCCAACTAAGCTGCACAGCCAGGCTATGACTGATGTCTTGACCACAGTATTAGATACCATGTAATGATCTGTGTTTTCAAGTGGAATTCAGCTGCTGTGTGTGTATTATTACAACTGATGCAGATGTGGTGACTGATGCTCCTCAGCAGCTCTGATTTATGTTTCTCTTCAGCACTGCCTTAAAATAAAAACATACATAAATTTGATGCTATAAAATGAAAAGATGTGAAATGGACAGAGATGAGAGCATGAAACTGACATATATTTGTAATGAAAGCAAACATGATTTCACCATTTTTGAAGTGAAAGAATAATGCAACCCTCTCCTTCATCCTGCCTCCACTGGATGATTTTTTTTTACCTAAGGAGAATCTAAAGAGTAATGAAAAAAATTACTACCTTTAATAATAATAATAGACTCTACAAAATAAAGTAATACTATACAAGTTGTTATCATCATCTGATGCTTGATTACTAACCATATCCCAATCCATGATCATTGCCCTTTAGCTATCCCTCAGTTATAGAATGAGCATGATCTCTGTGGTGTGAAATATTCCTTTGGCCTGTCTCAGTATTCGAGTAATGAAAACCTAACTTTGCAACAACTTCAGCAATATGTGCTGTCAACACTATTGTCACACTAAGTACAAAACACAACAGCTCCTAAAGTAAACACTATCACAGCTGAAACCAAGGTGTGTATGTTGGGATGATAAGATGCTGTTTGTTGTAGTTTGCCTTCAGCAAGAAGAACCAGGTGTCTCTCAATCCAGCTGACCCCTTTCTGAGGGGGTGCAGACCTGTGAGGGGAAAAGAAAACAAAATAATACTTGTGGGTTGTGACAAAGGCAAAAAAATGAAGTTTAATAACAACAACAGCATCAAAAAAAGAACAATCCCATGAGTGGGGGAATGTACAGATGCAATACAACACTACTTGCGGCTGTCCACCCTTCCTGACAATGCACCACCAAGTTCAGGGCAACCCCCAGTCACCTCCTGCCCTCCTTCACAACCAACTCCTACAACCAGTGGGAATGACTTAGCTGGGAGTGGGAAATCTGTATCTTCCAGAATTAACCCTATCACTTATCTAGAAATTTTTTTAATGTTCTATGGAGAAAGTCTGAATAATGCAGACGGTCTTCACTAACTCTGCATATGATGAGAGGACGTAATGCTAAGGACAACATATTCTAAATGCAATATGTATTTACATACATTAATATTTATTGCTATATTGCTAAAATAATTTTCAATTGGCCTTTTATTTGCATTGACAGTATCTATCAGAAATGGTCAGTTTAAATATCTTACAAGAAAACAAGCTACAAGGTAGCAAAGCAATATTAATTGTATTATTAATTTTCAATTAAAACTTAAAGTTGTTATAATATCTATTATTCTGATTACCAAAATAATTACCAGTTATAAATTTAAGTTCTGGTAATAAATAGATGTATATTAAAAGATTCATATGCATTTTGTGAAAGACAACCAATCATAAGCTAGTATTTTTATTAAGCAATTAGGGGATAAACACCACCAATACTAGAAAACACACAGAATAGAAAGATCTCCTAATAGATATGTATTGTTTCATTTTATAAAAAAATCTTGTCATTCCTAGTCTTCTGTTTTTAAATTCAGAAGAAAGACATTTTTACAAATATTTACTTCATACATACTTATTGTATTATGTGTAATATGTGTTCAATATATGTGTGTGTAATATATGTATACACAGGTATATTGTATATCTTGCATATATGCTATTAATATGTCTCATATGACAAATATATCCCCTTTGAGTGTATGTTTAAATATCCGAGTCCTGCAGAGTAAAACTTTTTCACCTTTGTAATTTTAAAAGCAATAATATGATTAGCAAAATTCAAGCCATTATCATGCCTTTTTGTTGATACCCTCTCAAAAGAAAGCTTATTTCTGGTAAATCAGTTTTATCTGTGGCACCATGAATTGAAAGTGCCTTCTTAGTCTTACCAGAAATTTATTATGACAGCAATTTCTGAAGTAATATTATATCCACATGGGACTGGAGATATGCTTTTCTTGAATAATAAATGCTTTTTTTTTTTTAATCAAGACTAGGCTTTCACATAATGTGTTTTGATAATGGTCTTTGGGCCCAAAACAATCTGAGGCCCAAAATTTCAGTTCACATCAAGCAATTAAAAGAAATTATTAATAGAGGAAGTCTGATGAGATTTAATTTTCTCCTCTGAAAGTTCTGAAAGTGACAGCAAAAGCAGTCAGAATGAATAGAAGTTCAAAATCAGGATGTCTGCCACACACACAAAAAAAAAAGTCAAACTTCACGAGCTAATTTTCTTTCACTTGATTTCCTATTTGGACTCTGCAATTCAGGATAAATGAAATCTAGATTACAGTAGCTATATCGCTGCCCTTGATAAGAAAATTAGAGAAAAACTGTAAGATTTCTAAGAAATAAAGGCAGAGAACTGGTTAACAGGAGATACCTATACTTACAAAAATTTTAACTGACTCAGGATTACAATGGCCACAAGTGAGCACAGAAACAAGGCAATTTTGCAATTCCTGCCATTTTTCTGAGCCATTAGTGCAAAGAACTTTTTTATTTTTCCCACTTGAGCCACACTTTTTCCTGTTAACATCATTTCGCTGCTTTGTGCAGCACGTGAGAATCAGTAGAACAGAAGGCTCTGTAATATTAATTGGTCAAGTGTTAAGTATGTAAATCATCATGACTTCAATGATAAAGCAGAACATAAGTCGCCTGTTTCCCATTTTTGTATGCCAGAAAGCTGATACTTTGCTTCACTTAATTTATGATTTATTCCTTGATTATGAACCTTTTAGAAAGGCTATGAATGTGTGCAAAATAAGTGGATTATCTTGGAAAGATGCGTTCCAGAATTCTACTTTAGAGAAGGAAAAAAAAATTAAAATAATAATTCTGAATTGATCTAACTCTGTAAGAATTTGCAGAATATGCCTACCCAGGCATAAAGGATTGTGTACAGACTAAACCCACTGCTCAAGTGTTTTGTGATCATGCTTCCTGATCTCCCTTCCAATCTCTTAATTTCTTATATAAGCAATAAAATATACCACACTCATGACTGTGCCACTTACGGAGACTTAGGCCTGGAATTTCCCTTCAGCTCCAATTTTGTCACCATTTGTAGCTGAGTATTCTTATACAACAGTTATGAGTTCAGAACTTTACTTGTAAGGTTTACTATAAAAACAGCTTTATCCTTTCCTTCTTTCCTCCCTCTGTCTTACCACCTTCATACATACACACACACATACATAGGTAAGAATGAACAGTGTGAATTTCTAACTCTCATGCATAAAATTAATGGTTTGATACTTGTTTTACTAGGCTGTCATAGTGGTGTCATTCTCCTCAATTTTTTGTCAATTTTTTTACTCTTTTGCAGTCTTTTAGTTGAGTTTTATGAACATTCTTTACAGTGAGGGTGGTGAGGCACTGGAACAGGTTGCCCAGAGAGGTTGTGGATGCCCCCTCTGTGGAGGTGTTCAAGACCAGGCTGGAGAAGGCACTGAGCAGCCTGATCTAGTGGGAGGTGTCCCTGCCTGTGGCAGAGGGGGTGGAACTCGATGATCTTTGAGGTCCCTTCCAACCCAAACTATTCTATGATTCTATGATTCTGTCCTATGGTGTCCACCTCCAGGTATTTCTGTTGTTGAGAGTAGGACTAGTTACCAAGCAATGCTCCAGTCTCATAAATGAACACTTCTCAAGAAGCCTGCAAGTGAAAAATGCACATTACAGTGGTATTGTCAGTGAGCTGACAATCAGCTTAAACTGGGGACTGCAACAGTGGTTCTGCTAAGACATGACAAGACCCTGCAAAGCTTTAGAGCTTTTACTAGAAACACTCCGTTTCTTGAGCCCACCACAAGGACACCAATGTCTTAAAAATGAAGCCATTACCACAAGTGTGACTAATTTAAAAGTCAATTAAGTTACCTTGAATAAGACTCAACCTTATTAGGTGATATTTCAGGACTTAATGAGCAAGATTTTTCGACTCAGTAAGATCAGCAGAAAATAAACGCATCAGAACTAGTCTCTGTGAGAAAACTATTAACCTTTGTTTAAATGCACACTGATTTAGGACTCAAAGTCCTAAAGATTACAAGAGTTTGCTTTGAATATCAAAAGGGGGAAGGTTTTCAGCCATTCTCTACATTTAGAACAAGTAATTTCTACTGTAGGTTCTTTCAGGACTAATTGCAAGAGCAGTTACTCAGAATATTATTCAATAAAAATATTCCTGAACAGATTTAACTATATCATATAGATGTTCAGCTATGCCTGTTAGTCTCTGTCATCTGTTAGATATGAATGAATATACTTTGATGGAAAAAAGACAATATAGGATTCCTTTTGGAAAATCCAATTTACTCTGACAGCTATTTCCTAAAGAAGAAATGAGAAAAAATAATTTACAATTAGAATGCTGAGCTCTGAGATCTGACACATAAAAAGGCCCATGAGATTAATTACTTACTGTATAATATCACTGTGTTTCTTTGTTCTTCTTTTGCTCCTAACATAACTGTATTTAACAACATGGTTACTGACCAGATTTATTTTAGGTACTAACACAGCACCAAGTGGTATTCTTCAAGTAATGTAACTTGCCTTTAAAAATTCACTTGTTGATCCTTGTTCTTCAAGACTGCTAAAGTATACATTTTTGATTAACATCTTGAATTCATGAGGCCAATTACCATAATTGTTTTATTCTTTCATAGCATGAGTCACCACATCATGTGCCAATCATGTGAATCCAAATTATCGTCATTCATTTAAATTTGAAATATCTGAACTTCAGTTTTCTGGGGTTTTTATTACCTTTTTAATTCATCATTCTTTCTAGGTGTTTCCACCATCAATTAAATTCTTTTATTATTGAGTTATTCTACACAGATTTTTAATATGGTAACTCTGATGAGGAAATTCAGATAAAGCCTATATCAGGGAAAACAAAAAGAGCATCTGGCTTTGGGAATTTTAAATGGGATTGGAAATATTTTCCTTGTTAAAAACATACATGTACATTTTGTGCAACATAGGAAAATATTTAAATCCAGGATTGTCCTGAATACGAAAGATTCCTGAACCTGTAGAGAGCTTCATTTTCTTCAAAGCATTTCTTCTTAACCAGAAGACAAACACTGCATTTTGTGATTAAATTTTTCCCTGGAATTAAAGAGAAGAGAGATAGAAAAAGGGAAATATTTTTATGTCTTCCAATGAAAACTACCAAATCGAACCTGGGGATGTATTACATTAGTTGTAACAGCATGTTAAAGTAATAAGTTGATTTTGTAGCTAAAAATATGCTGCTATTAGTATTTATTCTCTCAAGTAAAAGTGGATCTTCTTCTGCTGTATAAAGAGATTCTGCAATACAAACAGATGATTCTAGCAATACCTTGGTTCTACGTGGAAAAGAAATCCAGCAATCTCCTGGCGTTTTCTTTGAATTTGAAAAAAAAAAGCCCTGAGGTTTCCTTTGAAGGAGGATTCCTAGAGATAGGCCTGGTATTCAGTGAATTTCAGAGTGTGAAGTTTACACTGACAAAAACAGTCTTGTAAAAAGGGGAGCTGTTAATGCACATCCTTTCCCTGCATATTATAGTCTGAGGGATGAGTTACTGAATGGTTTTATTTCAGATGTTTCACATGTTGCAACCATACTGTTGGTACATATTTTCTACCAGAAGAGCATTTAATTTAATTTCATTTGTGCTTAAGTTCTATGTTCTACTTCTATTAGTACATATCCATATTGTGGTGGTAAATTTGTTAGGGACAGGGATCCTCAGATATGATTGAAAAATACAGTTGTATTTCTTTTAATGACTATATCACCAGAGTTCAAGGGAAAAAAAAAAAAAAGAAATTGAAATTATTATTCAGAGAATTAATAAGAACAGGTTCTGAAAAAAAAAAGTTACTTGTAAATGTTATACAATATATATTTGGAATAGTGATATATGCAGAAAAGTTTTTTACAGTTCTTCAGGAAGTTCAGGCCAAAATCTGTAGTCCTCATAAAGCAGATACTTCATTGTCTTATCAGAGTGCCTCCAAGCAAGTAATTAACAGTTCTCAAGGAATAATGCCATGGGCTTTCAGCAGTACTGTAAATTATTTCTCTTTACAAACTTTTGCACTGGCTAAGCAGAGAAGGTTGCCTTGTGGAAGGACAATAATAGTGGGAAAGTAAAAATAGTACAGTTAAGATCTGAAAAGTGCTTGATAAAAAGGGTGGGTAACAAAGTTATTTAGTTCCCATTGAGGAAAATTATCCTCATGACAGTCTAAATTACAATTGATTCTGAGGAACTGAATCTGGATCTTAAGACACTGAATAAAAATTGCAAACGAGATTCTCTATTCATGTAAGAAAAAGAAAACTCAAGAGCACAGACACCACACACAGACCATGGTTCAAAAGTAGTTATCAATGCTTAGTAAGGAGATATTATTCATCATATCATCTGAGTGCTCACAGTATGTTCAAAAACATTACAGAGAACAAAACAGAAAATAGACCTATCATTTTTATAAATCCATTTCTACTGCATCTTACATACTGCTTGCAGCTCTTAATCGCCCAGCTTCCCTGTTGTGTGGGATTACAGGAAAGATAACAAAAAGGGTGAGAAATATACAGTGCTTTCCACAAAAGAATCCAGTAGCAATATTTCTGCATAAACAGCAGGGAACTGGGGGATCAACAAAGAGAAAGCAAGTAAGGAATAAAAATTTTCTTCCTGCTTAGATGATCCTTAAACTAACAAATAACATATGCTATTAAGTCACACCAAAAGAATGACTAGGTTACATTTTTCACCTATTCATAAACTCTGATTAAATCAGGATGTGCTTCCTACTTTGATGTGTGAATCCTGGTATTTCTCACCTGATACAGTCTTTCAGGGTAAACCTGTTCACAGGCCATGTTCCTTCAGGGAATATCAATCTGCACAGCGGAGTTTTCCAGAGACTGCAGAGTGGTTACCAGCTTCATTATGAGTCCTCTCCAGGGGCTTCAGGGAAACACCTGCTCCACCAGGGTCCCACCCAAGTCCACAGGTACCTGGAGCATCTCCTTCTCTCCTCTGTTTCTTGTTTCTCACAATTTTATCGCCCACCTGTCACTGTGTCTTCTCACAGAGGTGGTGCCTGCAGCTTCTCACCACTACCAAAACCGTGAAATCTGGACTTAGTACAATTACTTTTCAAGAACCTAAGGTCACAGTTGTTTTTTAAAAAGTGTCCCTTGCATCCTTTATATTGGATTATATTGCTGAAAAGTTAGATTTTAAATAGTCAAAACTTTCTAAGTAAATATAGGTATCTCCTAGTTCATTTTAGTATCTATCTATCCTTCCTTCCCTCCTTTTGTTGTATCCACCTTCTTTGTATTTGTTATTTTGTTTGCTCATAATTTTTAGCTTTTTGGAACATTCTTTTGAATATTCCCTCCCATCTGTATGATGTGGTCTAATTTCTCTTTTTTTTTAAGTAATTATATCAACTGAGCAATAAGACACAGTATAAAGTAGCTGAAAGGTATAAAGTATCATTTTTCAATAACTATTTCCAGTACTGACCACACTAAAGTATTGTAAATCTTTACAGTTGCTTAGGTTTCAAAAATGGCAGACTCCCAGGATCCACTGAAGTCATGATGACTTCCCTAGAGGATTCTCTTAAGTCATCATTTTAATCTTTGTTCTTCAGAGATACAGCCGCTTTCTGGTGAATAATGGCTCTCAATTTTTTTCAGTACTTGCAAAGGAATTCTGAAAATGTATACTTCAAAGAAGACTCTATTAGAACTTCCTCACTCCAATGTTTCATTCTTTTATAGCAGATTTGTCTTAACACCAAGAGCTCATGGACAGATCGCAATTCAGAAGAAATTATAAATATCAGTAATTATACATATCAGTGATATGAAGATCTCCAGTAATAAGCCAATTAATACACTCAGATTATTCATACATAATGTATGAGAAGAAAACCAGAAAGTATTAATGCCTTTGAAATCTTGCTTGCTCTAGTCAAAGATCTTTTTAAAATACCAGTTACTGTATATCAATAGTTCAAATACCACCATAAGCTACATGAAAGCTTCCAGTAAGTGACAGAGATAGTAAAATACAACAATGAACAATTGTCAAGAGATGTATGACAGACATTGACCATGTGCTAGATACTGTGCAGCATTGAATTAAAGGAAAAAAGTGTGTATAAGCTTTGACTCTGGCACTGGTTTGCAATCCGGGGCTTTTATATTGTAATTTTCATAGTTTCCTCAGGAATGGTAAGAGCTATTCAGATGAATTTTCCATTGCAGAGTTGTTCTTGCATCTCACCGGTACAAAGTGAGCCTCTTATACTGTTTATCTAAGGAAAGATCAATCTGAAAATACATACTTGTTCTACTGTAATGGTAACAAATGCTCTCTTTGTTGTTTCCAATTTCAGTTTCCTTTTTTTGACAGTTTTACTTTCAGTAAATCTCCAGCCAAAATAAAAGTCACAATTAATTTTCATTACATGATAGAGCTATGACAATTTAGAGGTGTAAGAGAAACATCTAGGAAATACAGACAAGATCTACTAAGAAACTGGTGTTACACCAACATGGCAAAAACTGAAGTTGCCCAGTCATGACAAAAATTTTTTAAGAACATATCATAAGGCAAGAATGGCTTTTGTCTAACATTTGCTACATAGCAGGGATTGACTTTTCCCTCTGCAATCAAACTTTTTCTTCAAGAGGTAACAAAAAAACTGAATAGCTTTCTCTTTTTCACTGCTATAACCTTTGTGACTGGAATACTTTTGGCAAGTGTTCTGAGATTCCTCTACTTGGTTCACCCTCAAGTTCTGTGAAAGTTCTACTATTTTCTGATACTTTTTCAAAAGTTTAACAAAGATACAGCAATGAACTATGTCACTACAAACACCAATCCTGTTTAACTTTTAACAGTATGTGAATTCTGTATCAGTTCTGAGAAATCCCAAATATTTGAATTTTTCCTAAAATTGTTGATTCAGTGAAATTATAGGTGTGTGCTTGTTCCTTATTATATGGGATCTCTCACTGGAGCTGAAACAAGCAGGTTTTCCTGAATTAGTATCTTCTTATCAAATGGAGAAATTAAAAACGTGGAATAATTTTTGCTGGAAGAGACTTTTGGAGGTCGTATATTCCTCTGCTCATGAAACTCAAAGAGTAAAGCTGCAAATCAAGCCTCATGCATTCCTTCGTTGGGGTTCAATTTCTTCTTGGTATTTAAAGGGTTCTAAATCCATTTCAAGAAAACTTACAAATTGAAGAACTTTTTCACAGTGAGGGTGACAGAACACTGGAACAGGCTGCCCAGAGAGGTTGTGGAGTCTCCTTCTCTGAAGACATTCAAGCCTGCCTGGATGCGTTCCTGTGTGACCGGGTCTAGGTGTTCCTGCTCTGGCAGGGGGACTGGACTCGATGATCTCTTAAGGTCCCTTCCAATTCCTGATATTATGTGATTCTGTGATTCTTTTAAGCATACTATAATAGCAATAATGATTTAACTTCAAAAACATACAATAGGATGGTCCTCACATCAGGGTTTTGCTTAGGAGACAGTACATATGTTTCAGATGATTTTGCACTATTACAGCAGTACCTGCTCTTAGAAAATAAATTTGGGGTTACACTGCTGTGGGTATTTTGTTTATTCTTTGAGTTTCTGACAACACTGGCAAGCCAATGAATATCTTGCTGTAGCCCACCTTTGTGCCCTAATAAGACAACTGTTGTATCCATGCAATCAAATCCTATTTGATTCCTGTCTTTCTCTCTCAGGGTAAACGGACATCACTGCTCTTTAGGTCTGGGATCTACCACTGCATGTCCATGTGACATAAATTCTGGATAGGATGGACATTTAAAACAGTGCCATCACTCTTTTGATCTTGCAGAAGCACAATTATCTTCCTTTCCTGACAAGTTTAGTCACTTCCCTAGGTTCTCTAGTTCTTGTATTCTTAAAGAGGAACTACTTAGTCTCTGACACAGCACTTGTTTAGAAGACACAAAGTTCTCACCAAGCTGCTTCTGTAGGAGAATTACACTACATCTCTATAGAGAAATTAAATCCCTAGACTTAGCTTCAAATAATAGTTTAGGTGTAAAAAATTTCATTCTTGTTTGCCGACCTAACATCTCTATTCTTCAAAACAAAGGAATGAGCTCATTCTGAAGTATAGGTTATGTCGCAATATGAAGATGTGATGAAGATCATAACTATGACCGAAATATATCATTACGATCATACAGCAAGTCTTGCTTAACTATTCAGAGCAACAGTCTTCATTCTCTGATCCTGCACAGCTTCAATTGCTCAAGAATTATTCTGTATTTCCTGTTTAAAGTGTATTTTAAAAAGATTATGGCATAGCCTGAGGTGCTAAAAAACAAAACAAAATTAAGTACTTTCCTAATAAATATAAACTCTGGGACACAGTGTGACTGAGAGTGAAAAATTACTTGTTCAAAGAAATTATTGTCTCATCATACAACCCACATTCTTCAAATTGTAATATGCATGTAAGATACTGACTTGTATAAATATTGTCACATTTTTTTCAGATCAGGGGTAGAAGTCTATTATTTTAGCATCAAAGTAAGTGTATTTATTCAAGTAAGATGAATTTATTGACAAAAATTAGGCAACAGTACTGGCTTGGCTATATTCTTTAAACAGGCTAGTAGTAAAATCCTAAATCTGAGATTATCACAGTATTTTTTTTTTTCTTTCAAATTACTTACGTCACTTATTCCTGTTAATATATATGTTATGCATATAATATGTGCTCACAAGGGAACCAGGTGGTAGGGAAATACAAAATTGAAAAAATCAAAGCTTTTGCTGTTATGATTAAGTGCTGCATTGTTCTTTATTCTTGGATCAGAAATATATTTAATTTCCTTGCTGTCTATGAGAAGTACTAAAGGAGTGCTATGCTCTCCATTAATTATTAATTGTTGTTACAAAGCCTACTATCAACAACCCCAGAGTCAGAGTTAAGAATTTAAAAATACTTGGTTTTTTATCATGCATGAAAGCTTAAAATATTCACTTAGATTAAAAAACTTGCTCATCTGGACATCAGTAGAAATTATGCTACATTTTAGTAAGAATAAACTTCTAACTTGTAAAATGAGGGTGCAAATATTAGGTTGCTGTATATCAGCATTGATCTATGCATTCACCTGCAGAGATGAACTAACTGAAGCCATAATTTGTTTAGACTAACTTGATGCTAGTCTATATTCCATCCTGAAACATCTCCTGAATGTGAATTTAATATGTGCAATGTGGAGAGGTGATGATATAGGAAAAATATGACAGTATTCAAGATATTTGCTGGCAGGAAGTATCAATTTTAGGATGTTTTCTTGCTTTAAAATGCTTCAACAATCTCAAATGCATTATGCTTGGTGAGAAATCAATTGATTTCTAGGGGATTAAGGCTCTATTCATTGTTCAGCTTTGTACATGAAAGATATAGTGGGAAAAGGAGTAGGCTAAATTTGTTAATTAAATTGTCAATTGCTTTGCAATACACAGTAAGCAGTCTGCTTGCATTGGCAGTTAAAAGGAAGTAAAGATATCAAAACTAAGAAGCAACCAAATAAAATAAAGTAGACCACTTGAAAAAAACCAACATGGACTGTGCCTTATTGGGAGAACTTACTAGGATGGGGAAGCTAAAACCTTAGTTGTGCAGGTAACAAAGCATCAAGCCCTATAAACCCATTTTGACATAGTGTACAACAGCTCTGTGAGCACCTCAAGTGCATATGTCAGTGCTGAGGAGAGTGTTCTCACTTCCCCTCTCATTATTCTTTGCTTCGGAATTGCCCGTCCCCATCCTTTCCCTTTCTGGTGGAGTGGATGTGTGGCAAGGAACCTGCATGAAGGAATTCTTCCATTCACATCCACTACTGCTCTGTAGTGAAAAATATCACTCGTCAGGACAGAGAGAGATGAGAAGTTCATGCTGAAACTCTATACTTATTTAGCTTAGTTATCAAACCCTTTACTTGGAGAAACCCTCAGTCTTGCCCCTACTCCCAGACGCACTTCACAGTTTATCCAATGAGTGATTTAAATTAGTGCTTGCCATGGGCCTTCCTGTGATCTCTCTTGGTCCTAAGAGATTTCTCTTCATAAACTGATTTAATATAGAAGAAGACCAGAAGCAGTCCCTTGGTTTATTTATAATGTGAGGCATTTGCTCTTTTATCTGGAATATAAATGTAAATCATGAGGTCTAGGACCTTTACAGTGTAATAAGCTAGAGTAGGAACAAGATGACCTGTGTAGGGGTTGCATTATGATCTGAAGGATCTCTAGGAGAAAAAGAAACAACCTACTTTTTCTTCTGTTATTTTAATAATACTTTAACTCAAACAGGTATTTTTATTTAAAAATAAATATCTTCTTTATGTTCAAGGCAATTCTGTGTGCAAGATCAGTATCTTTATTACTCTTTTTTGGTCATAAAAGAAATAGAAAAGAAATATAATATTAAAATGTGAGAGACCTGCAGGTTTCCAATTTAAGTGCATGTTCATTTACATATTTCTAATTGAAAAACAAAATGAACGTTTCTGAGCTGCCCAGCTGCTTTGAGTAATATTACTGCATGTGTTTAATATGACCAAAGAATGAGGTTAATTCTGGTAGTATTCCTAAGTGGTGACTTCTTTTGTTTTTAGCACAATTACAGAATGAGGTATTCAGTTTAGTTGTTTGTTCATTACTGGAGTACAACAGATAAATGAAAGACACAAATTAATGTCTTCAGTGTTATGCAAATATTGAAAAGTCTGTTTCCCTACTGTAGTCATATTTTTGATGCATAGACTAAGATGGTGCTCATTATATCAGTATTACAATGTGCTGCCTGCCTAAAGCAATCAAATTTTTGTGGAAGAAGGCTGGTGGGGAAGACCCATGAGTGGAGAAAAATAAGACGAAATCTCACTCGTGGATTGAGACAGAAGCGACAAAAGCAAAGTTAAACAGAACAACAACAATAAGAAAAGAACAACAATAACAGGAGTGAGGAAACGTAGAAACATGATACAATACCACTTGCAGCTGCCGACCACTCCTTACATGTGCAAACTGCCACGCCGGGCTCCCGCGCCATGCCCCTCACCCTTCACTTCCTGCCCACTCCTCCAATTTTCCTGGATAGCTCTGCCTACCTATGGTTTAGGTGGTTCTGCAGGTATATGTGCAGAATTAACCCTATTCCCAAGAGAACCAGGACGTTATCCATACCTTATCCCATACCAGCAACATCACAGAATCATAGAATAGGTCGGGTTGGAAGGGACCTCAATGATCATCGAGTTCCAACACCCCTGCCACAGGCAGGGACACCTCCAAGTTGATCAGGCTGCTCAGTGCCTTCTCCAGCCTGGCCTTGAACACCTCCAGAGAGGGGGCATCCACAACCTCTCTGGGCAACCTGTTCCAGTGCTTCACCACCCTCACTGAAAAGAATTTCTTTCTTATGTCAAGCCTGAATCTACCCCCTTCCAATTTACATCCGTTATTTCTAGTCGTCCCATCACATATCTTATTAAAAAATCCTACCCCTGCCTTTCTTGTAGCTGCTTTTAGGTATTGTTAAGTGACTATGAGGTATCCCCTAGCCTTCTCTTTTCCAGTCTGAGCAACCCCAACTCCTTTAGCCTGTCCTCATAAGTGAGGTGCTCCAGCCCTTTGATCATCTTTGTGGTCCTCTTCTGGACCTGCTCCAACAGCTCAATGTCTCCTCGGGGCCCTTTCAGCTCAGTTGCTGCTGCTGCTCTGGCNAGGGAAGGGAAGGGAAGGGAAGGGAAGGGAAGGGAAGGGAAAAAGAAAATGTCCATGTCTCCAACTAAGATGTTCAATAGCACTGGTCCCAGAACTGATCCCTGAGGAGCACCACTTGTCACTGGTTTCCACTTGAACTAGTCATTGACTGCAATTCTTTGAGTGTGACCAGCTTACATTCATATTCATATTCTTAGCAGATTAATAATAATTTTATGCATCATTTCACAGATAGAGGAAATAAATTCACAAGTAGGAAAATAAATAGAGAATCAAGTGTTTCATACTTTGAAGGAACTTGATTAGTACCTAAACTTCAGTATTCAACCAGCTTCTTATCCAGCAAGTTGTCCATCAATCTAACTGATAATTTTCCAGTTTGTTGACCAGGATGTCATGTGGGCCAGTGTCAGATGCTTTACACATGTCCAGGTCAATGATGTCAGTTTCTTTTCCTTTATCCATAGATGCTGTGACTCCAAATAGTTTGGAGTGACTCCAAATATTTAAGTGACAGTTACATTTCCATTTGACCCCGGTCCTGCCCCAACCCCAAACTCTATGGTAACTATGGAGCTTCTGACTATTTGAGAATTTCATGGAAGTCTCTCATTGACTTTTTTTCTTCTTGAAAAACTGGAGAAGGTTCTATTTTCTTGGGAAAAGTTAGTATCTGTTGTCCATGTCCCATTTTTTCTTGCCAACTCAGTATGAGATATAATATCTATAATGCAATAGGATACCTGTCAAGTTCAATCTATCCTCATACATTTGTATGAGACTCATTTATTTGAAATATTCATTTCAAGAAAATTTCTGCTTGAAACTAAGAGCCATTATATTGCCCAAATCTTGTTTTCCAGGTGAATGTTGAGGGTATTTTTCATCCAGATATTCATTTCAACAATATTAGCCAACTAATCTGATTTTTCCGTACTTCAGTGTTAGCCTTTGTAGGTTGCTGGCCCCTGCTAAATTATGTATGTTTTTAATCAAATAAAATGCATCCTTTCCATGCATTTTCTGGTTGGGTTTTTCCTGCACATAGAGTGTCAAAAGCAGAAAATAATCTGAGGTAGCTGTGCAATGCCTGACTAAACAAACTGCTTTACATAACCGATTAGAAATTTTATATTCATAATATTTTCTTATAGTAATAACATTTATTTTATTTAAATAAATATTAAATTAGGTTGGATTTGCTATTAATTTCTTATGTCTGTCCCAGCATACAGACAAATAAACCAAGTAAATGAACAATACCAAAATGAAGGCACTGATTGTGACAAGGCATCTGAAAATTTCTGTAGGCAAGAGTTTCCTCTGTTAGCTAGAACAACGAGCGTAATGAGGAGCAGAGGGAGTGGGAGAGGAGAAATAAGTAGACACCTAGTGTCTCACTCTGCAGGCAGCAGAGTCCAAGCCATTTAACTACTGAGAATTTAAAACTGTGACCACAATAACCTCAGTGTAGGCCCAGTTCTCCTCTCTGGAGCAGACATGTTCATTTTACCATCTTAAGGTGGGAGGTGGGTCAGGGAAGAACTGCATGATGAATTGTTTCCAGACTGAATTATTTTGATGATGTTCAATTATTTGCTTTGGTTTAAACGTTGCTAAGAGATGCTGTTCTAAAAGAATCTCCTTAGACTTACTCACTCTTTCACAAGGTAGAAGTGCTGTTGAAGTAAACCAAACAAAGCACCAATAAATGCTTTAAGGATTAATAAACAGTCCATGTGATCAGTGGCTCTGCAACAGTTTGTTCTTTAGTCAGTCTGTGTGCCACGATCACAGGGGTGTGAGAAAGCTGCATTTCATCAACTGGGAAATATTTTTAAAAGGATTTCTTTCTGATTATCACTAAATAAACATTTATAAAACTGAAGCAAACTTTAATTTACTTCTCTGTATTTACCAAGTCCTTGCTTAGGATAACCATTATTCACTGCAAGTTAATGATTCCAAACTTGTAAGTAGGAAATGAATCTGGAAATGGGCATTTCTTCTCTGATAGGAGATCTATCAAAGTACTCTTCCTCTGGATTCAGTAATTGTTAATAGAAGGTTAGTTGAAATAGATCCAGATGATATTTTCCAGGAAACTGTACATCCTTCCTGGTTTGTAAATTCTAAGCACTTTAAGGACTTGGTAAAATTTGTCTAAGCTAGAGCAGACAACATTTCATCTGCAGTCAGAATTTTTAAAAGGTTTGATAATTTGCCATTGAGATTTCTAGTGTATAACTTTTTTTTTAATTGGAAGCTTAATTAAAGAAAGAATTTCACCATCAGAGACACTAATATCTAAAATGTTAATCCTGGTAAGAACTTAATATTTTCTTCCCAGGAGACAGTGATACAATCACTAGTAGATAGGAAAATGACGTCTTTGAGTATCACATTAACTGATGACAGCAAAAGCAAAGCAAGTTTGCCATGACCAACTCATTGGGTGAACATGGCTGAGTCATCTCTGCAGAAAGTCAGAAAGTAAAAGCATCTATCCATGAGTCCTCTGCCATTCTGAAAGATTTGTGAAGTATCTTTTTCACAGTAAACTGCAAAAAATGAATTCATATAATTAAGTCAAAGAAGGAAACTGCAGTCAAGGTAGAGGACTGTGGCACTGATGAATTATGAATTAACTAAGTAGGATATAATTTACATTAGCTATAATCTAACTATTGAACTATTAAATTATTAAATGCTATAATGAGCAGCAGTATGAATTTATATGAACAGCAGTATGATGGCATAGCCGAGCACAGTTTTCCTTAAATGCATGAGTAACATAACCACCAAGGAGGCAAAGAAACTAGGTCTAGTTGCGAGTAACAGGCATCCAGACAAGTAAAGCTGCCATGTGGAAAACGAGATAAACACTAGGAACATCTTTTGAAATACACAAAGATGACCAGCAATGAGCTTGGCAAACACCAAGCTGGACTCCCTTCCACTTTTAACAGGAGGACACTAATGTAAACACACCAAGCACCAGAGTGGTGAACTGGAGGAGCTGAAATCCAGAAGCTCTATCCAGAATTTCAGTTCATGTTGACTAACTCTCAAGCCTGTTTTGCAGGACCCATGCAACCAAGAACCTCTAAGGACTGTCCCTATCAGTACTAACTCTATGGCCTCTTAATGAGATTTTGCTATATTAATTTTGACTACAGATCTTAGTGATGCTGTTAACCAGTCTTATGATAAACACATGACATATTCTTATTAGACTATTGAGACTTCAATCATTTTATCAATGAATTCATGGCTTCATGTGTATGGCATATTCTCTTTTGTCTGTAACTGAATTTTGAGTATAATTGAAGTATTTCTGGCAGTGTTACTGGCTTAGTCAATACCGTGCTTAGGGAAAACTAGTGGACTTGATCATTAGTATTCTCTCGCTATGAAGCTAGATTAAACTATTGAAGTAGATCATTTTACTGAGAATGATAGGAGTCAATTAAATGGCAGAATTGAGTAAATAAGATTATTAAGTTCAGATGGCCTGAGAGTATTGTAATGAAACTAAGAGATATACAAGATCATAACTTCCTTTCCCTGGTGCACAGTAATTGTCATACTATCATGGTGGGCAGACTGAAGGAGCACTTGATAATGAGGTTTCCCTAAAGATAAGGCATTCAAAATCACCATCTAAAGGCAGCATTCATAGTCATCCCTCTAGAAAACAAAACAATGATCTGCCAGCCTGAAATTTTACCTCTGCCCTCGAAAAAATTGCTTGGTCATGCCAAGTTTCCTGGTGTTGCATCTCAGTATCAGTGATCATACAACCTGTAGAGGAAATACAGTTTACTCCACAGCACTGATGGTATTGAGGTATAAAGATGTTCTCCTACTCATAAATGATGACTAGCCATCTGAAATCTTGCTTTATAACAAAAAACTTGGTTATTCAATATCACAGAAAGCTGGTGAAACAGATCAATAGAATTGGAAGGCTGTAAAATAGTAATAGTTTATTCAGGAAGCATGAACAGGAAAAAAGGAAACCAATATTACACTGCAGACCAAGATTGCTTTGAAGTCATTCTGAAGATGAGAAGAGGATGAGAGGCAAATTTGCTGTATTTCTTTGGCTGAAGATAAAAGAAAGAACAAAAGAAATAACCTTTTCAAAAAGAAGCTGTAGATTAAATTTTTGATCAAGCAACAGCAGCAACCAAAGGATGACAGCAATGTGGGAATAAGTACCTAATTATTTATTGGAAAACAGAATGTAGGGCACAGTCCTACAAAATGTAGGGAGAGTGACTTTTGATACTGGAAGTTAGAGAAGTTCATCTCTGAAGAGGCTGACAAAATTCACCCTAGAGTAAGTCACTGAGACTACCTCTTGAGGAAATGGTGAAGTTGTTGTATTTTACCTTCTCAAAGCATGGAAAAATTGTAAAAAAAACATAGATGATTAATTATAGATTTGTTGTTTCAATTTCACTTGTATAATCATTGAGTAATAAGCAACCGAGTGACAACAGTAAAGCACATACAGTACTCATGATAATTATAATTCCTTTTGGAAAATACTACTGACCTAAGAGGTAAGGATAAAGCAATATTTGTGATATATTTTAACCTCAGTAAGCCAGCTAGAATAAGCATATGTGACATTTGTAATATTAGGAAGTTCAGGTTAGAAAATAGGACCATAAGCCAAATTCACAACTCATTTTATCATTAATAGTTCACTGATGAGTTGAGAATATATTTACACTGGAGATCTGTAGGGATCTGACTTCAGCTAAGTTCTAATCAATACTTTAATTTACGACTTGAAAAAATGAATCAACAATGTGTTTCTACCATTTGCAAAAAACACCTAAGAGGAGTCACTACCTCAAGGAACAAGAGAATTATAAATGCATCTTATATTCACAAGAACAAAATAAATAAAAAGCGACAAGTACTTCATTAGAAAGGAGACATCAGACAATCCATCCGTGATACAACAGCTTTCTCTGCAGCAGGCAGTGAGGTCTGTGAATTTCTCATGCTTGATTACCACTGTGAATGCAAAGAAGGAAGAACAAGTCCCTACCAATTATTACAGTGCCAACCCCAACTGCAGTGATGGTGACTCCCATTAAAAAAATCAAAGGTATGAAGTCAAAATGAAAACCTTTTCTTCTTAATTCTGAGTGACCAAAAGTTCGCCCCTCCCATGCATGACTCTATTCATTGGCTTGTACTATATCTTTCTCAGTTGTTGAAGTTCACTCTCCTTTCCCAGGGCTGACTCAAGAGCGAACACTGTCTTTAGATTCGATTAGTCTTCTTCCTCTGCAATGGCAAGGTATATTTGCTGTTATCGTTTGAGACCTTGAATAAAACAGATTTTAATCTAAAGTGCTATTTGGTTGATACAGGTTCATGCCAAATAATAGCATTCTGCTTTCACAATAGAGCCACATTTGGGCTTTGGCCTGTAACTCTTGTATGGGAACCTGAAACATATGTGTACAATTAGACAAGTTTCCAGCTTTTGTACTTTTCCCTAAGAAAGGTTCTTCTGCTGTTTCAACACCACCACTCAGGGTCACTGTGATGAAAACTCAGTGGCCCTTATCCAGAAAGAAATAGTTCCAAGCTTTGCAAAATTACTTGAAGATAACTCCAACCTTAGAGAAGAGAGTAAGGGAAAGAAGTCTGTCCTTCAGTATTTTGCTGGAGATAAAAAAACCATCCTTCATTACCAAAGAGGCTTGGAGTTCAGCATTCAGCATCAATCAAATCAAGACTCCCAGAGTAGCAGGAAGAGTGAGCACAAAGTATCATGCCCTTTGCAGCCACAATATGTGTTTCCTTTTACATCTGCCTTCACCATTTTTATAACAGGATAGTTAATTAAAATGTCCACAGAGCAGCAAGAGGTTGGAAAAAGGCACCCGAAGACTGGAATTTTCGGGGTTTAAGACCCTTTCTATCTTAACCACAGAAAAGTAAAATCCAAATTAATGGTTTGCCATAAATTTTGTAGTGAGATCAATTACAAGTATGCTCCTGTTTGATTTTAGAGTCTGCTCTGCAGACTCTAAAAGAGAAGAGAGAACACCATAATGCAGTAGTGAGTTGTCTCCACTGTTCTGAACAGACAATAAATAGAGCAAGTGAAGTTCCTGACAATTGTAACAACTGTTACATAGGGCAGAGTTATTTTCTTTTAAGGATCTTGGCTGCCAAATTCAGGCTCAGGAATACTGCTGAGTAACTGCACATTGGATTCAGTTCTTCAATCTGTTGATGATTACATACAACAACAGTTTCCAAAGGTTCTGTCCTTTGTACCACAAAATTGCCTCAGTACAGGTTTAGAGCCTGTAAATCCCTACTGCAATAGTTGCCTTCCACAACAGATAGGAAGAAGACTATCACTAGTTCACCACTGGTTTTATTAATACCTTTGAGTCGTATGGCCCATTGATTGCTGTAAGCTGATCTCTGCCTTCAGGTGCTAAAATTAAGTTTGGAGCAAGACACTTTAACTTTTTATCTGGTGTCAGCCATTTTCTTCTTTTTTTCCTCCTCATTTCATTTCATTTCATTGCTATTCTCACAGGATTATTAGAGATTTGTGAAGCTATTCCTGCTGACAAGAAACCTTTTTTCTCCACAGAATTCAACCATCACACTTTATATTGTTGGAAAGTGTTCATTACTCTTGCTGCCTGTGGAGACAGTTTTTCTGGAAGCTGTTTCTTCTGCTAGGAAGTAGGAGGCTCGCATGGTGCTAATCAGCCTCTTGACACTGTTTCTCCTTCCCCTACACAGCTCTCTAACAGGTCAGTTCCCAACTTATGCTGATACCAGGGTTGTCCTTGCCTATATATAGGACTCTACACTTGCCCTTGTCATATCTCATTGGATTTCTCTCTGCCCAACTCTCCAGCCACTCTTTCCACTTTCTTGTCATCAGCAAACTTGCTGACTGTGCGGTCACTCTAGTTCCTCATCCAGATCATTGATAAGTATATTGAATAGTATTGGTCCTGTGTGTTTATAAATGGGAAAAAAAAAGTTTTCTCAGAGAAATTTCATAAAATCTTTTTGACAGCAAATTTTTGTAAAAAGGAGGTAGCAAAACAGATTTCAGGATATGGGTTCAGGTATATTTATTTTCCTTCATATAAGACAAAATAAATGGATTTACTGGGGCCCTCTGAGACAAGTGTGTTCAGAATTCTTTTAGATTTCTCCTTTCTTCTTGACCTATCTGGAAACCATAGTTTGTGCTACACTCTGATAGTAAAAAAGTAACTTGTTTTAAAATTCATTCTTGTGAATCTTTAGTACTGCAAGAGCATTTGGATTGTAACACTGGCAACTGAGAGAGAGGCTTTAATATTGTATACAAGGCAAAAATAAAATCCTTACACAAAGAAGTTCATAGAAGTTTTTTTGAAATAACATCCAGATTTTACTATCCCTGAATCAAAAATAATATAGATTCTGTCTTTCTGCCTTTTTAATATGAGGAAGCTAGAGTCTTTTCCTTTTTTTGAAGATTGCCTTTGTTCATTTTCAACAGACTCAACATATTTGCTCTGAAAAGATAGATTTTTTTTTCTTATAAAAGATATCACACAGTATCAGACATCTATTTGAAACAAGTATCTTTTGAAGATAATTTTTTGTTTTGAGATATCCTTCTATTCCTTTTAAATGGAGAGTCAATAGCAAGGACAATAATTTCCATCCTTTGTTGTTATTCTCACAATCTCATAGAACAATATATCCATCCAAACATTTCTATTGTTTTGATTAAAACACTTCTTTATATGAGATCTGAAGTGATGATAATTTCGAGCAGCCAGAAGCGATGTTTAAACAGTGTAACATTGAGCAACTCTCAGAAATGCAACAGTGTTTCCATGGATTGTGGCAACAGTTGCCACACAGAAAAAATTGATCACTTTCATTTAAACTTCTCAAAACGAAGTGGATATATTGTTCTACGAAGGTGTTCACTTCAGCTTTATGCAAATCTTCAGCGACAATTTAATTTATTATTTTATTAACAATTCTTTGATTTATCTTGTTTGACTTGATCAAATTTTGTTGCTTCTGTCAATCAGTTTTAGCTGGTGCTCCTACCAAGAGGCAAAAAAGCCTCAGTCATTAAAAGCTCTTCTGTAGCTGGCTTCATGATACACTCTGCCAGCATTGTAAAAACTTCTTTTGGATAAATGACAGTCTTACTGTAGCAATTACCTCTAAATTTTTTTTTAAAGTGTCTTAGCTCACCCTTATTGGATCTGTTACTCTCCCTACTTACTGTTACTTGGTTTTTGAGATCAGGCATCCTAGACTGGATATCCTGTTAAACCCATGTTTACTCAGACATGGAGTAAACAAGTATATACTCCACCCTTTAAGAAATTAGCAATGTCTAAATAGAAAAGTATAGAACATATACAAAGATTTTTTTGGGAAACAGACCTATTCTGGAAATATGTTTTCACTTCAGTGATGACTCAAGGCCTTGAAACAGAGCTGTATAAAATATGATGTGTCCAGATGTGTGTTCTGAGTTACAATGAGGTGTTGTATCTTCAGTGTGCTTATAGCCTCTTTCAGATACTTGGGAAAATGAGTCTGCCTTTATAATATACACAGCATCTAGGTTTTTTTGTTCTGCTCAGTGAACTCTTGGGTGTACTAATTGCTAGGATTCAGTAAATGTCAAACGTGAGGCAAGGAGAAGTCATAACTTTTAGCCATCAGTTCCTTAATGCTAAAGTTAGACTGCATAGAGCAGCATAGCTTTGAACTCCTCAAGTTTTAATGTTACAGAGAAAGTATTCTGTAATGAACTCTTAACAAAAGGAACATAATGAAAATGTGATGCAGCACTCCATAGTGCGAAGTGTTCTTTCCTGTTTCTAATATTAAACCAGGTTTTCAAACCTTAATATTTTGTATACATGCATGTGAAGACAATATGAGATTTTGCGGGTAGAGCTTGAGTATCAAATCAGAAACTAGGACACAACTGAAGGCTCAGCTCCATTCTGAGCACGCCCCTTAAAGATCTGAATATCACAACAGCTGAAAGTATTTGTGCATGAGCTACTAGCTCATGTTTTACATAATATGTGCTAGTTAGAATCTTTTTTCAATTTCTGCCTCTCTGACATATTTTCCTAGGAATATATTTAATTTCATAGTAAATAACAGTTTTCTCACTACTACAGATGCAGTACATCAAGATAACGAGAGGCACAAGCATAAGTCATCATATTCTCTTAGTACATCCATGTACTAAGAGACATGGAATGTCATTTTTGTCTGCATGTTTTTCCATTTCTTCCATAAAAAGCACAAGACAGAGTCATAAACTCTGCTTTCAGCAAATGCTGAGGAAGAAGTCAGAAGTTGGTAGATTCAAGTTTTACCATCAAATTCTACGGTTGTTTTCTTGTTATATTAAGTAATTTAATCTGATTTAATCCTGTGATAATTTTTTTCCCAAATTTGCTACAGCAAATTATACAGGTATACTTAATTACATTTTGCTGATTTTCTGTCTGCTTTTAGTTACTAATTGATTCAAATACTTCCCCATTTGCTCAACTTTTCTTATTACATTATATTGACTAGAAAATATAAAAGTATCAGGATGTAGTTAAAAGACTTGTATAAAAGGGTGACCTAATGCTATAGTCAAATGGAGCAACTTTAAATTACTTCATCTGGAGTGAAATCAATCATTCGGGCACTTTGAAAATCCTGGTGTTGCACCTATTTTGTTTTAAAGATGAAAGGATGTTCTGTTTTCTCAGCTGCTGTAAATGCAATACTACTTTCCACCAAATTTCATTTCTAAAGGAGTGCACATCTGCATTTTACCTGTACACATACTTCAGGTTTTTCTTGTTTCATACTACAATTTAGTCTCCATATATTTGTTATTAATCTCTAAATTTTCCTCTTTGAATTAATAGCTTATTACTCTAATGTCTGACTCCTGTGAATTGTGAAAACGAAAAAGTGCATTTGTTATGTCAATCTATATGACGAGTATTTAATGATCATATTTGATATTTGATTGCACTTTATTTGTATATTTTCTTAGGATTCTACGCATTCACAGGTGCCAGTGCATCCATTTTTCATGTAAGTTCCACTTCCAAAAGGAAGATGTTCTCTGCTTTTTAGATATTTGGATGCTTGAAGTCAACTTTTAGTTATATCACATGTAGAAAATGAGTTTCAGATCCACATCTGAGATGCCAGGTGCCTAGGAAAGCTGCTCTGTTACTCTCCTTTTCAGCTGGACAGGGGAGAGAAAATATAACAAAAGGCTCATTGATCAATGTTAAGGACAGAGAAAGATCACTCAGCAGTTACCATCATGGGCAAAACATATTCAACTTGGGGAAATAGATTCAATTTATTACCAATCAAATCAGAGAAAGGTAACAATAAAATTAAAAAAAATCTTACAAGACCTTGCCCCTACCCCTCCCTACTCCCAGGCTCAACTTCACTCACAAATGCTCTAACCTCCTTCCCCAAGTTGTGCAGGGAGATGGTAATGGAGATTGTGGTGAGTTAATCACACATTGTCTCTGCTCCTTCCCCATTTAGGGGACAACTCCTCATATTCTTTCCCGCCCCTAGAATCTGGTTCTTCCCACAGGAAGCAGTTCTCCATGAACTTTTCCAGCATCTATCTCTCCCAAGGTCTGCAATTCTTCATTAAATGCTCCTGTGCGGGTCCTTCTCACAGAGAAGAATGCCTCCTTCAGGCATCTGCCTGCTCTATTGGGGGTCTTTCATGAGCTACATGCAGGTGGATATCTACTTTACTGGGACTTCCATGAGTGGACAGCCTTCTCACCATGGGCTGCACTGGGGATTCTCAACTTCAGTGACTAGAGCACCTCCTTCCCCTTCTTCCTGACCTGGATGTCTGCAATTGATTTTCTCATGTATTCTCCCTCTTCTCTTTGGCTTCTATTGCCCAGGTGGGTTTATTTCACTTTCTCAAATACATCACAGAAATTATTTTTCAACTTTTCTGCATGCAGATTTTGTATGATGCAGTAAAACGTAGAACCGAACTTTCAGACATTTGGGATTATTGCAGGCAGAAGGTTTTCACTACTGCAGGAGTAGCATGAGCTAAATAAGTTAAATCAACAATGAGTATCACCAGCCTCCTTCTAGGTAAGGTCTCAGCTGTGCCCACACACCAAAGGCCATGTTCTACAGGTGCTGAATGGTGAGGACTTTTGTGGTGGTGTTATATAGTCCCAAGCCTCTGATTTCCCCAGGCTGTATTGCAGCACACCAGAACAGAATGCAAGCAGCAGCAATGTGTCAAAGCAGCAGCTTGTGTGCTTTGCCTGTCCTCTAACACCCAAGCCTGGGTTGCCCCTAACTGGCAGCCATGAGAAACCCAGGAGATTCAAGGAAATAGATCCCCTGGGCAATAAGACCAGCAGCCACCCAAGTGGCTAGTGCTCGGTTGCTTGAACAGCGGCCAGAGGAGGGTGGCACAGAGATATCTTCTGCATGCCTTCATTTTTAATTCAGAAAATCATTGGCAGAGGTCTGCTTGTCAAAGAATTGTCCTTCACAGTATCCCTTTAAAGAAGATAGATTACTGTATTTATGAAATACTGCATCATAATAATGATTCCATAATTCAGTGAGCATGTTGTTAACCATTTAAAAATACTAGATATAAGGTTTGATTTTTTCATTCCTGTCTCAGCATCTGCCTAGCATTCTCACTCTTTTTATCAAATGCATAGATCAAAATCTCTTAAAATACATGAGACTGATAACATTTTACACAAACGGAAATTCACAGATAAAATAATTTTTACAGAATTCCTTCTCCCTTTCCCAGACTCAACTTCACTCCTCCTTTCTAGATTGTTCTCCTATCACCTTTTTTACCACCTCAGTTCATTCTCAACCACCTCAGCAAGGACATAAGCAGAGAAAAACCAGGGACAGTTTAGGATTAGCACATAGAGTTTTCTCTCCTTAAATTGCCCAGCTGTGACAATTTCCAAATCTTTATGTGATTTTCTCTGTAAGTGAAAGTAAAATCTGTCTGAGATGTCTGTGTGTGTAAATATATGCATTAATATTTATTTTAAGGTTTTATAGCTTTAAATTACTTAAACTGAAAACTACTTGTTTTGTCTTCCATAAGCTGAATAGAGGAGGTTAATTTGGTTTATTCCATACAAATACATCTTGCGGTATGGAACAGCTTCTGCTCTCCAAGATCCCTGAATGAAAAGAATGAATACTGTGTTTAGTTCATGAAAATCAAGGTGTTTTTATGAAACATATTAATTTCTTAGCAACAGATATGTTCAAACTGTTTCTTTCACAAGAGTATTTTAGTGAGACAGATAACTATTGTAACTAGGTGAGTATTATAACTGTTCTTTCTTTACCTATGCTGTTTACATTCTCTAACAACTAAACTCAGCAATTAAATAAGATGTATTTATTTATCACAATAAAAGCTGAGGATAAGCTGGCACAAATTCTGTGCACATGCCAGAGCAAGGAGACTTGGGGGTTATAGGCAAATCCTCTTCTGCATCCTGCCTGCACATGAAATTCAAACTTGGTCTGACTTTTCTGTTAGAGAACTGCTACATAACATGGGTAGATAAAAAAACATTGCTTTGGAATTGACACCTCCTTCACCTCAGAAATCCAAACTGAGCGCTTGTAAGGGTTCATAGCAATCAACGTCTCCTGTTGACTTGGTGGAAGTCCATCATTGGTTGAAGGAGCATATTCAGTATTTCGTATTCTTAATGCATCTCCTTAATAGCATTGCTTGCTAATGTTATTGCTCCTTTTTGCACTCTATTTTTTACTTCCTTTTTCAATTTTCTGCATCAATCCCCTTTTCCTACTTTATGTTCTCTCTTTATGTCTTGGCAATCTGCTAATGAGCACTACATTTGCCAAGCTCATTCCTTCTTAATCTGTATCCCAAAGATTACTGCAGAAGGGTACATAGCTAGTGATTTAATCAAAAAGTAGGTCAGTTAAGTATGAAGCCTAGAATACGAAATAGATTCAATAGCTGAGCCTGAACGTAAAAGTCACCCTCCAAAATGGAACACCAAGAAGCAAGTTCAAGCCACTCAAGATCAATCCACTTATCTTTAACACCACTCTGCATCAAAAATTTTTCTTCTATTCTTTTTGTACACCTACATTTTCCTCATAAATTTTCAATTTCTTATTTGATTTCTTCTTAAATTTCTTCACTTTTTGTGTAACAAAATCTTTTCTTCTGGCTCCCAAATTCACATTTCCTAGAGTCAGTCCATTTCTTCACCACATCAGGCACATTGGTACTGTGAAAAATGTGAAGCTTTTAGTGTATCTTATTTTTCAGTGCTCTATAAGTAACAATACTTCTGAATGGATTTCATGGACTGGGTTCTTTTTAAGGCTTTGTTTGCAAAAGACTGATTTAAGTAACTTTGTATCTATAAATAAAACCAGACAAGATGACAGCTAATTCCTCTCTCCCACCCCACATCCCAGTCTATCTCCACAGAAGCTTAAGTTACTTCATTTGTGGATGGAGCTTTGTGACTTTTTCACCATTTTTTGTTTAGTTATATAATCACATTCTGGAATGATTACTAGGCCCAGGACAGGTTGGGCTATTAAGATACATTTTGAAAAACCTTTTCAAACACAGGACTATTCTTTTCACAACATTCCATGTTTTTTCTTTTAATATCTACCACCAAATTTCTAACTTTATATGAATGTTATAATTGGATAGGAATAATTTCTGAATGGATTTATGTGGTCTTTTAGGAGGCAAAAGGTTACAAGCATAGTCTTTCAGTTAGAATGTTATAGAATTATTTCTGTCCGGTATTTAGTTGGAACAACTTCATTCGATAGAATTGTGTTCAGTTTGGACCTGGCCTATGTGAACTGACTTGTAGGACCAGTAAGGATGACAAAAAAATAACACCGTGCCACCTTCATTAATAAACAGGAGATAAAATGTATAGAGAGATATATACTATAAATCCCTAGTGCCCACAGGGACTCCACATTTGAAGTGTAACCACATTAAAAACATCAAAAATCTAGAGCATTAGAAAATAATAACTTGATCACTGAAGAATACTACAAAGTACCATGACTGTAAAGTATTGCTATTGTTATGATTAAAGAGTTTTAAGTAATGCAAGTAAGAAAAATTTACATGTTCTAAGCAATAAGTTGGGAAAAACTGGGCTGGACAGAGAAAATATTTCATTGTAGTTTGGATGAAAAAACTAGAATGCGTGTTAAGGACTTATTAGAAGTTAAAGCTCCATTATTCAACCATCAGTCAAACAGTGTTGTGTTCTGATTTGTAATACCGACAGGCATTTTTGGTGCCATAGCATAGTCTATGACATAGCAATTTCAATCAGAACAGCAAAACATAGAAGGGAATATAATAATTCATTGTTACTGGATAGAGTGTCCTTTAAACTTCAAAGCCTGTCTTTTGAAAAAGAGCTTTCTGTCTTACTCCTCATTCTCAAACCAAGCTCCACACAGTGGCGGAGTAGAGCAGGGATGCCTGAGACTCTTAGCTGGGTATCTCCATGGAGTTTTATCAGCAGGAAAGATATCCATCATAAGAGGACAGAAAGGCCCAGAGCATAATGATGTAGTATTAGAGAAATATGAAGAAATAAAGCAGTAAGATTTTGAGCTGAAGTTACATTTTGCAGTATACCTGAGGTCAGCCTTTGGCAGAGGAAAGGAGGAATCACATAGTTTATTTTTCTCTTGTAGTATGCTGTAGTAACCTCAAAAAACGTGATTTATGGTAGCTATTTGCATTCTTCCTTTGTGAGAGTAGCCATAAGTTCAATTAATGATTAGAAAGCCTCAACCAAGAAAAGCACTGTTTACTCTGGACAGTATTGCTACAGCAAAAACAAAAAAGAAAAGGAAATTTAAGTGCCTGTTTTGATTATAAATGGTTTATTCAAATCCCAAAAGAAATATAAATCTAAATGTCTTCCCTGTGACTGTTCACTAAATTCCTGCCTAGTTTTTGGGCTAAAATGCAGCTTATGCTAAGGCCTCATGCATGCTGGGAGCATGTCGTAGTTTGACTCCAACGAGAAGAAACTGTGTGTCTCTCACTCCGGCTGCCTCACTTTGTGGGGACCAGACCTGTGAGCAGAAAAATAAGAAAAAATAACACTTGTGGGTTGAGACAAAGGGAACAGAAGCAAAGTGTAACAGAACAATAACGACCGTAAGAAAAGAACAACAATAACAAGAGTGGGAATGTACAACCGTGATGCAATACCTCTGGGTATGGCTCAGGTGGTACTGGGATATCTGCAGAAGTAACCCTATCCCAGCCAGAACCAGGACATAGCAGCATCATTAGACCAATGCAAGAGCAACGGACAGATAGAACAGGATGGACAGGGAAGGATAAAGGTCATTATGCAGCTGTTACTCTCTGCACTCAACCCTCTCCAGTTCTCTTGCATCCTTGCATAGTACTTGCCTGAAGTTTCTTCAGTATCCATAATTCATGGAAATTATATAGTTCAAACTCAACCTGGAAGAGAACTGTAGAGAATTTTTATACTTTCTCCATATGATACAGAGGACACCCACAGTGTAGGAGAGGAGGAAGAATGAATACTCCCACCCTGTGAAAGGTACACATTTTGTTCATAGGTGCATGAGTTACAAGTTAGGGAACTTGTGGGTCATGAATTACTGGTCATGAATTCACATTACAGTAGCCTGTACAAAGAGGATTGAGCCCATGCCTTGTGATTTAACACCAGCTGGCAACCAAGCACCAAGCATCCCCATCCTTACTCTCCACCAGAAGGATGGGGGAGAAAATCAGAGAAGCAAAAGTGATAAAATTCAAAGTTGTGATAAAAACAATTTCCTAAAATAAAGCAAAACCACTCATGAAAGTAAAGCAAAACCGGGAATTTATTCATTGCTTCCCATCAGTAGGCAGGAAGGGCTTTATCTTGCACAATGGTCACTTGAGAAGACAAACACTATTACTCCAAACATCATACCCTTCCTTCTTCTTTCCTTCGTTTTAAATGCTGAGCATGGCATCACATGGAATGGGATATCCCTTTGATTGGTTAGAGTCAACTGACCCATGTCAGCCTAATCACTGGTGATGTGATATAAAAGGCCTTCACTTTGCATAAGCCCTACACAGCAGCAAGGGAAATATCACTGTTTTAATAGCACTATTTTCAGCACAAATCCAAAACACAGCTCCATACTAGCTGCTATGGAGAACATTAATTCTATCCCAGACAAAACCAGCACACCTTGTTTGATATATTTGTTTGTTTTACTTCATAAAGTTTAATTTAGAGTATGTTGTCCTCTAAATTGCAGAGATTTAAATGGACCATGACACTGCCCGTTGTCCCAGATTAGTAATATGCAATGAGTATGTATTTTTTCAGGACAAGTTTTGAATTCCTGCTTCTCTGACTAGGTTTCTCTGTTTTAAATACTCCTGAAGAAGAAGATAAGATTTGGACAGGGACACTTTAAATAGCTTTTCACTTATATGGTNTGGAAAATTCAGTGCCAGCAGAAATGACACAAGTATAGGCAGCAACACTGGTCAGATTGGACAATGACCAAATACAAGTGATCACAAACCACAGAGAATCCTCAGAACCTCTACATAACACCAGTATGTAGAACCTATTAAAGCCATAGACTCGTGGATACGAAAGCACACAACTGTTTTGAGAAATTTCAGTATCTTTAGCTTTTTACAGAGTACTGGGCCATGCAAGCCCACTTTGGGCATGCTTGAATGCATCCTGATGTTAAGGGTGTGGTTTCAAGACTCTTGAGCAACCTTTAGTACGTTCTTTTGGATTTCATGCTGACTGAATTCCTGGATTCACNTCTCCTCACTGCTCAGTTTGGTTAAAATTAGGCTGTTTTCTTTTTCTTTTTACTCCTTCCTTATTATTCCCCTTGCTTCATAGACCTCTCCCTGCACCACAGGATGTTGTTATGGCTCTGCATACAGTATCTCAGCCTCTTGGTCACTCACACCCTGGGGTGTTTTCAGTTGCTGTGCTTCATCTAAGGTAGCAGCTGTGGCTTCCTGGTTCAATTGCTGTGGCAATTGGAATCATGGGAATTGAGCTGGGTTTCCACAGGATGGTGAAAACCCTAATTTCTGACACCAGGACATGCTCCTCAACTGAAGATAGTTGCAAATCTTCTTGAGCTAAGCAATAGCTTTTCATCTCCCTGTGGATTTTTTTTTCTCCTTTGTAATATTTTTAGAAATCCTTCAGGACTCCCTCAAAATGAAGGTCTGTCTGTCCCAACACTCTTCTGGCCCAGGTTGCCCAGAGAGGCTGTGGCATATCCATCCTTGAGGATACTCAGTTTCTGACAGGACATAGTCCCTGCTTCAGCAGTCGGGTCTAAGTGACCCTTTTTGAGTACGTGTATTGGACCACGTGTCTTCCTGAGGTCCTTTCTGATCTCAGTTGCTTTATGATGCTGCATGCTGCCATGTTAAATAGTTGACAGTTGACTGTGTTGACAATACAGATTAATAATGTGTTTCTCTGTTTTTTTCATGGTCACAGCTGTGAATAATCTGAATGTCAGCAGTATCCAATACTCAGTGATTGATTTTGTCCAATTTGTAATATATGAATTTTTTTTTATTTTTATTTTATTTTAATTATATAGTAATTAAATGCACAAATTTCAGCAGAATCAGGGCTCCTGAGTATTCTTGATTTTCATAGGCTTTAAGAGAATTACTTTTTAAAGCTAGATTCCTTTTATGTTCTTCAAGATAATTGTGGAAATGTCTTGCTAGGTCCCTGGAAGTATTACATAACCATACTTGAAAAATAAATTTAAAGGCCCCTTCTTTGCTCTATCACAGTAACTTTTTTTTCCATTATTCACTGAAAATCCAAGAATAAAATCATAAATCTGAGCATCAAACCAAGATTCAAATTAAATGCACTTGGTGACCAAAATTTATTCCCATTTTGAACTCTGATACACAGAGTTCTATCAAGATTAGGTAATACTTTTAAGAAATAAACAACAGTGATATCTGCTGATTTCTGTGTCAGCCTCACCAATGCAATTAAATAATTTAACTCATGCTGGAAGCAGTGTTTTCCCTGGAGTAATTGATGTTCAAATGGAAGAAAACCCAAATGCAAACAAAGCAAATGTATGTGACTTAATTAAGGTAGTCTTAGATTTAGTTTTTCTAATATTGTTAGCTATATAAAGCAAAAGCTCAAGTGAAAATCTAGGTCTGCTACTTAATGAGATTCTCAACTGCAATAGCTGTCTAGCAGCTTTGCTGTCTGAACAACTGTAAACTTTTTATATTCTCTCTATTTGTTTGTTGAGTGCTTTTTTTCCCTTCTTTTTATAGTTCTGGATGAGATAAATCAGAAGAACAAACAGAGCTTTTCTGAGAAATCCATAGGTAATTCACCAAAGTACACAAGCTAACAAAGCTCAGAAATTTAACAAACAGGTTGGCTGATAATGATTATTTTCTCATTTTTAAGCTGATTAGAATTTTTTAATAGGCTTAGTTTAGAATCATGTTCATTCATGTCTCCATTAATTATTTCTCTTAATTAGTTTTTAAAAGCAGTTCTGCTACAAATGAAATCAAATGATAAGGTACTCTCACATACATCACATTTATTATTATAATGGCATGACACAGATGTACGGATTTCTGTTTTGTCCACACCAGGGCCAGCAGCAGTAAAATCAGGGATGATATTTGTGTTGGGTTTTCTTTGTTAGACCTCTTCTCTTTCCTTAAGAAAAAGCAGGAATCAAACAGTGGTAACCTGACAGAGTGGAGGTAGTTACATCATTAAAATCACTGTCTGACAACATCAGCACAGAATGAGTCTACAGTTATTGATACTGCAAAAGAATTCAGAATGCTAATATGTAAGTCCAAAATTTAGATATATTTTTCCTAGCTCCTGATGAACTGTCAAAGATAACGGAAACAGGAAAGTCCTTCCTGGATGTATGCCTGAATTCCCAGGTGGATTTGCCAGTTCTGAAATCTCTCCTCACAGTGGGTTCCACAGTTCGCGAACTTCTCTGCATTTCTCTCAGGAGAAAATGGTTGAACAACTTGAGATGTATCTTACTTTTAAATATGAATTAATGTCCAAATACAAAAAGGTAAATATGTAAAAGATAAGTAGTTCCTGAAGAAGAATCTGCCAGCATTTCTCTTTTCTAAGTAACATGTCTTAACAGTTCATTGTGATTGGTCTCTGACCAAAAAGTTCTTGAATTACCTGTACAATGGCACATTCTCCATAAGATTGATAGGAAATACCTCTGGGATCAGACAACCAGAATAAGAAATACCTACAACACTCATGGAGGAAATATGACATCTAGGCTTTTATTCTGTCTCTTAAGGGAACGAACTGACCAAATCGTCTGCAGTCACATGTGTGGCATCAGTAACATTAGGTAGTATTAATAACCTGTAAAGTAAACCAGGGTACATGCTTTGCTTCTTGAAGGAATGGAGACACGTGTGAATCTGCCATGAATAAAAATTCTTGTCTCTGGCTTTCTAAACTAGGACTAATCTAGATCTTACTGAATTTCACCTCTATTCACCAATCTGTGTTTATACCAGTAATCTCCAGAAGGCCTAGACAAAACTGAAAGAATGATATGTAGTAAGTTCTACCATTTAATTCTAAGCATATTCCTTGGCACAATTTTGGTCTGTACCAGCAGATGATGTCTGCACCAATGCAGTTCAAGGAATGAACACTTTCCAGTTGGTATTTTGCCGCCTAGAGAATGCAGCATTATTAACCTGATTTCAGAGATACAGAACTGACCCTGTCCTTTTTTGGGCCCTTTTTTGTACTGGTTCTAAACCTTAAAGTCTGTAATTGTATATGTTTGCTCCAGTCATTAGTCCCATAGCAAAATTATACGGACTGGATGTGCCTAGAGTTGCTTACCTACTGAGAGAAATGTCAATAACAGCAGTAAGAATTGAATAAAATTAAATCTTTCCATTCATTTAGTTTTTGTTGTTTAACACTTGCCAAGCACTGCCAATCAGTGTTCCTTGGGTAGTGCCAGGACTTCTTAACTTCCTAGATCGAAACATCCAGCTTAGCTCTGGATGTGACAATGATCACCCCTGTTAATCTATGCATTTTATTTTTTTATGAAACTATTTGCCTTATTGAAAAAATTAGATGCATATATTGTTCTACTCTGTGGTTACTTCTATTTTTATTTTATTCATTTGTGATTAAGGCATTAAAGCACTGAATGAATTAATCACTTTATTTTTATTTGTAAATATATACACACTCTAAATTTGTTACATGGAATCACAGTTCCATGAAGCACTAAAGTACTATATTTTTTAAGTGGCACTCAGTTTTGTAAGCTAAGCACTAATTTAACATTGTCTGAAGGTCTGCTTCATCTGAAATACAATTGCAAATTCAACAAAGACTTTAAAGAATTGTGATTTATTAAAGGGCAGGCTTTATATTAATTTTTGAATAATATTCTGAAGTAATGCAAATTTTTGTCTTTGGCAGAAGGATTCATAAAGACAGCGTTTTGTGACATGTTGAAGTGATGCCTTTCACTTCGGTGTATGTAAATTGCTATAAATATAGTGCGACACCTTAGCTTTGCTGTCAAAGGTTTTCCATCTGTAAATATGTCCAGTTCTACCCTGCTGCTCAGTAAGACAAGCAGAATATTTTTACTTCTGAGAAAAGCAGTAGCAACCATCTCAATTTGCTGTTTTAAACACCTTTCTTTTGCCCCAGTGACACTAATACATATGGAAAATAAGCCAACAAGCAAGGTGGAGAGTATAAAATGCAAAAGTATTTAGAGATGCTATCCAGAGTTGGCAAAATAAAAGTGGTAAGGCTGTTCTAGAACAGACCAGGGTGGAAGCTAATTTAGGAATGAATTGAGATTAATGAGATATGAAATGACTAAGCAGATCAAGGGCCTAACTGGGCTGAAAATGGCTCAGGAACTGTAGGCTCCATATGGTTCCCAGTGCACTTTTCCTTTCTTCACACCAATTTTCACAAAGAGCCTGTTAAAAATAGGGCAGGAAAAACTGAACAGTTTAGGAGCACCATGGCTTCATTCCAAGTTTCAGGGAAGACTTCAGTACTTGTTTCTGGTTGTGTTAACTCTCTCTCTGGGTAAATAGATCTCACCCTCATTTCCTGCAACAGGTTTCTGATCAAGCATCCAAGTAAAGTACAAGAGTATCTGCAAGTGAATCTTAAATTGCAAAGGTCTGAACTGCCTCTGAGCCTGTTTAACGGTCTGAAGTAGTTTATTTATTTTTAGGGAAGCAATCTAATAAGGATATACATTTATTTGAGGGAAGTATGTTTCAAATGATAGATATAAAAGATTGAAATCCCTTCACACGCAGTAGTGGTTGGTATTAAGACATAACTTTCTTCAGTCGTTCTCCCCTTTGAATTGTGCAGTAGTTTGACCCAAGTAAAGGCCATGAATGGCAGTATGTCAGAGACTTCCTGTCACAGTGTTGCATGGGCTAGGGGCTCCTCAGACAGGGGCACAGTGAGGACCCATCTTACCTCTGCAGTCAAGGAGCGTGGAAGAAATTAGATAGGGCTAGAAAAGCCCTAAAAAAGGAGGTGAGAGGAAGGGGGAAGCATTCAGCTGCACTGCCTCTGAACTGACTCAGAACTCCAGCAGACAAACCCATAAGAGGCAGAGACTGGACAACATTGTGGGAAATGCTACAAACCTGTTGTCCAGACCCTCACTGTATCAAACTGGTGTCAGCAAATTCCTGTTCCTTCTGATGGAGCAGCCACTCACCTTAAGAAAAAGTAAAGTATACCAATAGGTTTTCAATTTTTACTCTATTAGTTTTTTCCTACTAATTTTTCATCCCTTTTAATTTCAGTATCTTTTTCTCTTTACTGGGTGCTGTTTACAGTGAACTTTTGAACTTGTGCTCATATAATGTAAACGCTAATGAATGTCTTTCATTTCTTTGGAATGTTTTCAAATATTATTTTCTGTGACCCTTCATGCTGCTCTTACTTCTGCTAAACTAGTATTTGCCAGGCTGATAATAAAATGTATTCATAATACAGGGAGATTGGAACTAGATGAATGTTAAGCTCCCTTCCAACCTAAATCATTCTATGCTTCCATATTTGATATATATTTATATTTGATATATAGCCTCTAGAATCTTGAATTCCTGATTTTGTATAAAAGAATGCAAGTTTTGATTATGGTGACAGTGATTTCATTATAAGATTGAGCTGCTACAATGACTGTAGCTTCGGTGGTTCTGGGAAACAGATGCTTCTTTAACTTGGGATGCTTTTGATGTAAGCCATGCAGTACTATAAATAGGGTAGTTTACTGACTTCAAATTATTTTAGCTTTTCAGCATTCAATTATTGCATCTTTTGTAAATGTAATGGCACCTGAAACATCTGGTAAACTGCTACTTCAAAATTTCAGGCACAACAATGAAATGCCATCTTTGTTCAGACCACAATTGAGCTTTCAGGCTTTTCTAGTTGAAAATGTCTTAATCATAAATATTGAAAAAAGAGCTGGAAGAATTGTGCCATAGTAAATCTAGCATCTTCTATATTTAGTCTGGAGCTATAATTATGCTGTACTACAGATATTGTCCTTTATTTATGATGAAAATGTTAAAGCAGCCATCACTGGAAGCAGCCTATTCACTATGGAAATCTTAATGTGCATTTGTACATAATACATAGAACCATGGGATTGGAAGGAACTTTCAAAGGCCATCTAGTCCAACCCCTCTGAAGTGAGCAGTGATCAAGTAAGTAATCAATTTCTATATTCTTTTTAATTGTCTTTGTACTATAAAACTGGACTGTCAAATAATTTCCTCTCTGCTTTATGCAAAAAGAAAAAAAGTATTCTTTTCTTTGATCCTACCACTCTTCTTTTGACCTGAAACTCTTCCCTCTTGGCCAATATAGGCCTAAAAAAGCCTGTATTGGCTTAAATTACAGGCAAGGTTTTGAACCTCACTCTTGGTTTCTTCTATTATTCAAGAACATTTAAACTGATTTAATTTTATGCTTGTAGCTCTAGGATTTTATTTCCTGTGTACTTTTTTTGCTGTTTTTCAAAGAGCAGGCATTGTTAAAGCTTCACTCCAGCTTGTCTTACAGATTGCAAAGAGACAGACTTATTTACAAAGAACACCACCATCACAAGTGTCTTTGAAGATGGTTTAACAAGAAGAGGAAAAGAAGGTGTGAGAGAGAGAAATAAGATTTTATATAGGAGATTAGAAACTGATTAGGAAAGGCAAGATGGAATGCAGAGCAGTACAATTTGGGAGAAACATATTGTCTAGCTATTCCTCTCCCTATTTTTATTCAGCATATGAAAGCCCAGAGTAAATGCTATCTCCCTGATGAGCTGTTAACACTAGCCAGTATTATCAATGAATAGATAATAGCTTCTGTCTGACGCTGGGGGAGAATGAAGTTCCAGCATGCAATAATTTGTATATGGATGCATGAGTATATATGCATTCATCTAGATGCATATATTACTATATACCCATAAAGTACAGTGTAACCAATTAGTGTAGTATATATGTGCTAGTTTTTATAAATAAACATACATACTTACAAACAAGCAAAACCCTCTAGTACTATAAATATACAGTACTATTTGTGTACTTGTAATGTGTTTGCACAAATATGCACAAATTTTCGCCATTGAAAGTATAGCTAGCAACAGAATTACTTTGAATTGTGAGATGTAAGAGCGGCCAAGGATGACAACATCACATCTGGAACTCTTCTGACTGAAACTTTGTCCATGATCTGCCTCTGGTTCACCAGCAGTTTGTTACTGAAACAGAAGTAACTAAATCTAAGCATAGAAGGGGAGGGAGAAGGGAGCAATGTTCAGCTCTTCCTTTTCCCCAAGTGCCAGACAATCCTTATTATACCATCTCAGAAATAACCATCTGCTTCCTTGGAAATAACCATCTGCTCAGTGATTTCTCAGTCTGAAAATTAAGTTTCTTATTGATCATTATTTGGAGTTTAGGAACTATGGGGATACCCAGGAGGCTTCTTAGCCAGAGTAACCTATTAGCTAAAGCAGGAGTGAAATAATCCTTTTGTTATGTTTAATGTTTAAGACTGTTATTTAGAGGTACTCATGCTTCTGTCTGAAATTTCTAGAACAAGTTTTAGTCAACTAGTTACAATCGAACACTTCAAAACTATTTAAACTTCTATAGGCATGGACTTCAAACTTGGGACATTCTTCAAGTGAATGAACTCTGCAAGCTTGTCTGCTATACTTCTTACCTGTGAATTCACATGCAAATCAGGCAATACAGGAACTTCCTGCATAAAAATCTCAAAGACTTAAGCACAGTCTTAGCATCAAAAACACCAATAAAGTAACAAGCAGGTCTTCATACTTTTTTTTTAATGTTTTCTAAATAAATTTGTTTGGAGTGTTGTAGGTCTGTTAATTGCATACAAGAAGATTGTGTAAGTGTGAGGCAATATTAATCAAGTGTATGAACTCAGAGAACCTATGAGAGGCTTTCAGAGACACAAGTAGACACTGCCTTCTTTGTTCCTCAACTACTCTGCAACTTGTAGCAGAAGTAAGACACTTCCACTTTAGAATTCATAAATTAGGTTTTAACTGTCTGTTAAACCAGAATTGCTGGGATAAAATCTGCTAATTTTTTGAGGAATAACACTTTAGAGAGTCATTATAAAGAATCCCACAATGCCACAGAATAATTAAACGTGATGACGGAGCATGCTGCACTTGTTTCAACTGAATTTCCAGCACCACTTCCTAGCACATCCCACACGCTCTCTCAGGTATCTGGTTCAATCCTTTATTTCCACTACAGGTCAGGCTGGGAAGGCTTGAAGCCGATGTGATTATGAGGATGTGGTTGAGTCAGTTGAAGCATGTGAAAGATTAGAGAATTTCTATCTTGTTTAAATAAAGCTTGATTTCATGAAAGAAGCAGATAATCAGGATTTACAGGCAAAATTGGGAAGGCAAAGAATAAGAGGAATCAGACTGGATATAGATTTAATTGTAACTGTCAAGCTTTGAAGGCCTCACAAGTCATCTACTTGTTCTGTACTTCAAGTGCAAAGAAAGGATTTACAAATCGACTCATTTCAATTTAGGGTTTATTGGGGTGATTTGTAAATTAATCAGAGGAATTGCATACAGCTGGTAGGATTTATAAGCCTGGGGGAAGATTACAAAGTATGATGTAAGATTAGTAAATCTATTGTATTTATATAAAAGTATTTCCAGACTTCTAAAGTTATTGCATACATAAAATAAACCATAACTTTAAGTTAATGGCGTTGAAGTCAAAACTGTGTAAAATAATTTACTTTCTTCTTTTTAACCTGGAGGTGGCATAACTCAGGTTAGAGCAAAGTCTAAAAAGAAGAACATTAATGCATAGAATTTATAGAATGAATTAAATATGGAGTACATTTTACCAGTGTAAACATATGGGAGGAAGAGGCAGTACTGAAATAGAAACTTCTGAAAACTGATTTCAACTTCTATAAAACTATCCAGTTGTAACAAGGCAGCTGTCTGTAACAGTGTTCAGTGGTCACATACACAATGCTGATGTAGGGAAAGAGTAACTAAGTAAATTTATGGAAGTGTGCATAGCTTGACTAAGCTAATTAGGCTAGATAATTCCTGTGACAGTGCAGTAACAAGATAACAAACTTGTCACCCACAGTAATTATGGGATCTTTCCTCTTTTTTTCTCTCCCCCTTAAATCCTAGAGCGAGAGAATATCGGTTTGGTGAGCAACTGGCACAGAGTCATTTAAGCCTAAAGAATTGCAAGATAACTTGCAATGATAGCATGAGCAATTTAAGATTTTCAGTTGCACAGCTTTCTAGAACAAAAACCTGACATAAAGATATGAATGAAAGCCTTATAGTAACCTGCAATCATTCAGTAGAAGGTACCACAAAGTAACAATTACACTCAGACTTAAAACACACAGTTTTGATAGCAGACAAATTAGTCCAGTGTTCAGTTTCATTTAAGTTTCATTGACATTAAAACATCTCAGGAAGAAGTGATGAAAGATTCTTTCGGGTTTTTTACTGATGATTTTTTCACCAGTTCAAATTTTGCTTAGTTGCAGTTCAGTTTTCTGCCTAACTAAACAGACTGTGATGTAGAGAATCACTGTTCCAGGTCTCTCTAAGCCCTGTGACTAAAGCATGATAGGTTTCCAATGTTCTTTTTTACTTTATTTCTTGCTGAAACTTAACTACCAAAGTACTGTCTTTGGCTCAGGAAGTCCTTGACTGATACATTTATTCTTCAGCAATTTCTACTCTGAGGGGAAGTTGTACTATGTGCTTATCTTGGGCTTAGGTTTTTTCACTTGTTATCTGTTTTTGATGACTGATGGAGACAGACTATTTGGCTAGACAGATGCTGGGTCTGACCTGGCATAGATACTTATATCTGTTTTTTTAATATTCTGACTGTTGGTTGCTTGTTTACATTAGCCCAAAACAGCACTTTTCACTGCTAAGGCAAAATGTGAAAAATTATATGAAAAATAAATGGCTACCAGACTCACAGATTTACTTCAGTGTACCTTTATTTGTTGACTCTTCTTAGACCTTGAGGCTGAGTGGTTATGAGACAGATTCAGCTCCCTCTTTGCATCAGGGCAATGTCTTAGTAAATTCCAGTAATGGACTCAATCACTTATTCTGCAAATGCAGTCAATGGCCACAGAGTAAATGGTAGAACAGCTTCTCCTTTAAATAGCTGTCAAGGTTTAAAGTTGAAAGAAAGGATCGGATTTGACTTTGAGGTTCCAGAATGAGCTTGCAGAGCAGAAGCTAAGGAAAAGTGTTGTTCCATTTTAAAATAGAAGTTCTAAATAATGGGAACTGAAAATTTAGGATGCCAATTTAGTAATTGTATTTTATAGTTATTCCTTCTCTAAAATACAAAGGCATGAGAAAAATACAAGCAAATTAAAGACAATGAAGCAACAAAAATTGCTTGAAACTGAAAGCCAAATCCTGATAGTATTTAAGCATTAACAAGGATGAAAGGTTAGAACAGTGATGCCTGACAGATATTTAACATCATCTCATTTTTCCACAGAGCTCCTTCTGCAGTGCAGTCACATTTAAGAAGTAGCATGCTACTACCTCCCAGTCATTTGGAAAGTTATATCCTGCTTTATGTTGCCATATTGAAAGAAATCTGTTTATGCCTTAAAGATTTTCTTGTAGCTCCAAGTACAATAAACTATTTCTGTGACAAGTTTATATTGCAACTGCAATGAATAGGGAAGACCATTAGCTAACAGTTCCTTTCTGGTACTGACCTTATTGCCTATTTCACTTGTGCTCTTGCACTGTCCTGTACTCTTCTTTTTGTGGTTTTGTTATCTGCTCTTTCCTTCCCTATAAAAGGCCACTGAAGATTATTTTTTTGATTGCACTTTCATAGGACTGTGGAATGGTAGAATCACACAATTTTTTGTGAAGGTATCCCAAGTGTGCAGTCTCATTCAACTGCTTAAGGAAAGTCTAATTAGTCCATTTTGCTTCTGGCCTTGTCCAATTGAGTCTTTAGCGACTCCAAGGACAGTTCTTACCATGGCCCTGGACAACCTTCTCCTTCATTCTATTCCACCTCTTGTCATATAACATACTGACCTCTCTTGGTTTTCATCCACATATTTGCTGAGAGTGCACTGTGTCCCATATAAACACCTGATGATGCCAACTTGACTTTGCAATGATATTAAGTCTTTCAGACTGGCAGTCAAACCAATTTTCCACCGACTTCATCAGCTAGCATATATCTCATATCTTCTCCTTGCTGCTAAGGACACCAAGGAACTGACTCTGTATGGAAGACTTTGCTAAATACAGTCAAAGTATACAAAATCTGCTACCATCCTTCTGTCATAGACCCACAGAATGGTTTGGGTTGGAAGAGACCCTGAAGATCATCTAGTTCCAATCCCCCTGCAGGGACACCTCCCACTAGATCAGGTTGCTTAGTGCCTTATCCAGCCTGGCCTTAAACACCTCCAGACAAGGAGCTATCACACTAGGTGTCTTATCATAGAAAACTGTGAGATTGTTCAAGGTCCAGAAGCATAGAATTGCCTACGTTGGAAAGGACCTTTCAGAATATCTAGTCAAACCATCAATATAACACTGAAAAAAAACACCACTAAGCCCTCTTAACCTTCATGTACTTCAGAATGGCTTCTAAGAGGATTTATACCACAATCTTCCCAGGGTCTGATACTAGGTTGATCTGCCTGCTAACTGGATCTTTCTTCTTGCATATCTTGAGGATGAATTTGCCACTGTCCTTTTTCCAGTCATTAAGAATTTCTTACAGCTTCCATGATCACTAAAAGAAATATACCATATACTGCACTAGGTGTTACAGCGATTTTCACAATTTTAGCAGCTTCTGTTTTGATGCCAGTAGATGTCTTTGAAATTCCTTATGGAAGTTATTAGAATTGACTCATTAAAAAAGCCATGTCATTCTTATACTCAACTTTTCATCTGTCAACATGGCACTGGAAAGCAGCCAAAGGAAACTGCTATTCCAGGCCTTAATTACTCACAAATGTGTTTGTATTGATTTATTGAACACATGCTTTATGAGAGTTCTCATTGCAAGGATTATGCTGTTTGTGATATTTTTACCTTTTTCCTGACATTTGTAAATCAAACATCTATTTGAAAGTCAAGAAAGCATGTTTACATTACTATTGTAATCTGAAAAAGCACACCTGTTATCCTCTTATTGTATAAATTAGACTACTGATAAACCCTGGAAATAACACATTAAAAGGAAACGACAGTTATTTGAATTAAAGTGGAACATGAAATGTAGAAATGAACACTTAAAAGTAAACAGCATGAAATATAGTGTATGAATATGTGTCAAACTTTATTTTTTAAGTAGACACTTCAAAGATAATAGAAAATTTCTTGTGCACGTGTCTTCGTTTTTACTTGTTGACAATGGCAGTTCTTTCACCTGAACTATGGTGAGAAGCAGTCCTATATAGCACTAGAAATGAAATAGGAACAATAACAAAAGAGGTGAAAGAAAGAGGGTAGAGGAAAGAGCAAATAACTGAGGATGAGTACAATCATACCCATCTCTTCTTAACAGATATCTACTTGTCAATTCCTTTCTTAAAAATTCCCAATGATAGTCTGCATCTGTCTCAAACAATTCACTGATATCTAAGTACACTTTAGAGCTTTCTTTATGTCTAATACAAACCCTGTTCCCTCCTGCAGTTAACAGTCCATTCTATTTTCTTCACAGTGAAACTTAGAGACAGTTTGTTTTCTTCCCCTGTGCAGACACAAATAACATTCAAAAACTGGAAAAGACATTTAAAATAATAAAAATCAGAAATTCAGTGTTAGATCTCTTTTTTAACCTTCGAAATGTATCTTGAAGTTTATTTCATGGTACTTTTTAAAAGATGCTTTTGGAAAACTCTTGTCTGGGAAATCTTTTCTTGGTATGGTAATTTTGTTTGTTTTACAGTAGCTTCAGTAAAAGTATTTCTAAAAATAGTCTGCTGATTTTTATTCATTACGTTGTATTCACTTTTCTTATGGAGTCTTACTGAGGCTGTGTGTAATGAAGACAATTTTATTCATATCAGCCTGAGAGTGTTTTCAATCTGTGACTGGAACAGCTTTGAGAATACAGACACAGCAGTGTTTTGGCTGTTGCTGAGTAGTGATTACAAAGCATCAATGCTTTATCTTCTTCCCATTCTCATACCCCTGGCCTGGAGATGTGTAAAAGATTGGGGAAGATACAGCTGGGACAGCTGATCCAAACATACAAAAGGGATAGTCCATACTTCTTGGTATCATGCTCAGAAATAACAGCTGGGGTGAAGGAGGGAGTAGCCTGTGGAAGAATACAATCAACGTGCATCTGAATTCAGCTACTAATAAATAAAGAAGTTCATTTCACACTGTAGTGACATTTTCCTCTAAGCAATCAACCCATTGGCTCTTCAACATAGTCTAGGTGCCCATCTGCCTGTTGGAGATGATAGTCTCTGAGGTTATTTACCAGTGTACCCAGTGCCAAAACTTGTGCCACCAAGAACATATCTCTGCCTCACCAAGGAGGTACATGACCATGTGATGGATAAGCAACATATGACCCAGTGTTTCAGCTTCCCAGTCAAGTTTTCACAGCTTTTTCCTCATGTTTTTTTCCTTTATATTTGTCTGCATAGTCTTTCAGCTAACACTGCATTGTCTCTCACTTTCCTTTCTGCAATTTTACTGGCAAAGCATACATTTCATGTTCTGAATAACCTGGTTTCATTAGCAGGTCTTCTTACCTCCCATCTTCTTACCTCTCATCTTGCTGTCTTCATGGGTATTTGGGATAATACTAACTATCACAGTACTCAACTGTTGACTGCCCTCCATTAAATTTAATTTTCAGAATTCTAACATATAAATAATTGTTGGACATGCTGGTACATTTTCTCTTACTCCTTTCACATATTTAGTTTCTTTAAAAAGTTTTTATGAAGACTTTTTTCATTTTTTTTTTTCAGAAAGCCCTTTTATGTAAGACTGAAGGACTACATGGATTATAGGCACCTAATATGAAATACCTTACAATTAGTAGTTACATGACAAAATGAGAAAGTAGACCAGGATTGAAAAGCAGCATCAAATGTTTAAAAATATCAATAATCAGGTAGATTGGCAACATCCTGCAAAACATACTCACCCTTAAGCGACAGATTCTGGAGTTTCATTTAATGTCTGAAACTACAGATTCATTACAGGTATTAATTTTGTGATGTGTTGAAATCTCTCACACCTTCCCTCACTTCTCTAGATTGAGAAGACTGTAAACTGCTTGTCTCTCTTCCCCTCTTCAGCTACTGGTACCTTATCAGCTCTTAGAAATGGATTATTTTGAGAAATTGAAGTGGCCCCCCAAAATATTTTTCACTTCACAGCTGCCTTATCTTTCAGAAACAGTCTGACTGATACATATCAAATTAAGTACCAATAAGATCTTCCAAATTAGTTTTTAATTTTGTAGTTTGTTTCCTCTACTTACTGGTTGGATAAGGGGTTTGTTTGCCTACAACCTCGTTTGGTTATTCTGATAAATTTTAACAATTAAAATGAATGTGCTAATGCATATTCTCTTTGATATGCCAGCAAGACAAAGACATTCTCCATGAAAACAGTATGAGCCAATAACCATGAGAGTAACTGGAATTCACTGTCATCAAAAGCATATTCTAGTAAAAAGTGTTGCTGCTTTGATTTGTCTTGAGTTGTGGTCAAGATTTGCAATATTCCAAATTTTTACTTCATTTTTCTAAAAACAGAAAAGTAATAGGAATGGCTTTCTAGTTGTATTGTACATGGTACTTCCCATATATTCCAAATGATATAAAATTAATGAAAATCTCTTTTGTGCATCTGTAAGGTATGAAAAGGACTCTGAATTCAATGTTATAAGCTCCTGTGTTTCACTTTTTTTTTTTTGCAGTAAGATATCTTTGCACTACACAAGTTACTAAGCAGGACGTAGAATTTCATTTTCATTTTAGAACTTTTTTAATCAAGATGAATAATTTAAATTTTGCCAGAAAAAAAATACAAGTTACATACAATTTAAGACTTTATCTGTTTTCCCATTTATGTGATGTTCATCAGAAATCAGCAGGAGGAATCCAGCCCTGGAAGCTGCAGCAAAAGTACTGGATCTCATTACTGCATATAGAACACTACTTATCATGCTCTAGCCAGCATACTCAGCTAACTCTGAGTTACAGAAGAACAGCATTAAAACAAAGGGATAGCTCAAGTCTACACTGCTGAACTCCTGATTTACACAAGTGTTTTTTTCTTAGATAGAAGTGGGTGTGAAGAGCATATGTTTTTATACACACATTTCTTACATTTTTAATTCTGGGACAAAGTGCAATATGGCAATCCTTTGTTTCAAGAGTGCTGAAGACTCATAGCTGAAGCAGACCACCAAAAAGCATAGCAACACTTTCAAACATTAAAAACAGTAACTTTCTCTAGTATTCAGAACCCACTAAGACCATAATGTCTCACTTTTTCAAAATACTTTTTCAAACCTGATGCACTATCTATTCATCAGTCTAACCATTCATTTGTATATGTAAATAAGACCCACACCATTTAAATTAACCTGCCCGTTCCTATATGCAGCTTCTTTCTCTTGGGGTCCAGAGCTAAAGACAAGCCTGACTTTGAATTTTACTATATTTAAACAATCTAAGTTTTTTTAGGAATCAAGGGAATTCAGCTTGAGCTCTTGAAGATTGGTATGAGATTTCAATTTCACTCAGAGAAAGGACTAATCTTTTCCAGTTTCCCTGTCCTGTGAGCCAGTAAGAGACTAATTTTAGCTGACATCAGATTCCTATTAATTTCAAACTCTGTAGGAGGGACAATACTGACAGTGAAGAATTATGTGTCTGCATAACATGTTGTGTATTGTAGCATTTGCTACGTGTAAGAAACTTTGAGTGGTGACAATGACGACTTGATATGTAGAAGACTTCAAAATACCAGGTTTTAAATGTGGTTCATCCTATTACCCAATGTGTCACATCCTTACACGAAGTTAAGAATAGCACATTTGTCATAATTTCTCTTATCTTTCTAATATATACAAAATTATTTTACAAACATAAAACCATCCAAACAGTGATGGTAAGTTTTAAATACCTACCAAACTTACTAATATCTGCACTAAAATCAAAGCAAATAGAAAGTGTGTTAATTTTACGTATTTTTTTCAAAAACTTGCATACTCCCAGATATCAGGATCTTCTCCAAGATGGAGATGTGTTTAATGTTCTTTCTGTGACCCAATTTGCATTTTCTTATGGCAAGCAAGAAAGAAGTCAGAGTAAAATCTTTATGAAATTTACATTATACTGTAGCAGCCACGAAAGACATGGAGGAGTGTGGCTCCAGGGCATTTAAATTTTGCAACATCTTAAGCATCACCAATATGTTCTTATTGCTGTGCAATGGTATGTCAGAAAATGGGAAGTATTTGAACAGGCTGTTTCAGATGGAACAGTTTCCTTCTCCCTCAGGGGGAACCTCATAGTAACTTATCAATACCGGAAGGGGGCCTACAGAAAGGCTGGGTTAGGAATTTTTAGGTAGATATTTGATGGGAGGACTAGAAATAATGGATGTAAATTGGAAGGGGGTAGATTCAGGCTAGATATAAGAAAGAAATTCTTTACAGTGACGGTGGTGAAACACTGGAAGGGGTTGCCCAGAGAGGTTGTGGACACCCCCTCTCTGGAGGTGTTTAAGGCCAGGCTGGACATGGCTCTGAGCAACCTGATCTAGTGAAAGGTGTCACTGCCTATAGCAGGGGGGTTGGAGCTAGATGATCTTTAAGGTTCCTTCCAACCCAAATGTATTCTATGGTTCTATGATTCTACAATTACATGTAATGTTAAAGACTTATTTATTGTCTTATTTATTTTTGTTATATTAATTTATTTTCCATTTGTTCAGTGTTCAGTGTTAACTTACACGTGCTGTGTACACATGCTGTTAACTTACTGTACACATGCTATCCTTTAGCTTTCACAGAATCTCAGAATGTCAAGAATTTTAGGGAACCTCAAGAGGTCCCTCAAATCAGGTCCTGTCCCCAACATCCAGATCAGGTCACAGAGGAATGCATCCAGGCAGGGTTTGAATATCTCCAGAGAAGCAGACCAGACACCCTCTCTGAGCAGCCTGTGTTCCATCACCCATACCACAAAAAAGTTTTTTCTCATATATATATATATATGGACCCTCTTGTGTTCCAGCTTGCACCCATTGCCCCTTGTCATAGAATCATAGAATAGTTTGGGTTGGAAGGGACCTTAAAGATCATCGAGTTCCAACCCCCCTGCCANGTCACTGAGAAGAGCCTGTCTCCATTCTCCTGACGTCCTTTACACATTTCAATTTCTACTTTCTTCTAGTCATTGTTCCCAGGGACAAAGATCCATTTTTAGTTTTATTTCAAACCTTGTTACAGAGATATTTTGTTTTGATCACATTTAAATTCTTTAAAAAACCATATACCTCCATCTCATTTATTGACTTGAAAAAATAAAAAGTACAATGAATTTTGTAAAAAAAATTAGTAGTATATGGAAGATATGTCAAATCCTATTTTTGATTAATCTGCATTATACCAATGAATCTTTAAACCAGTACAAGTTACTTATTTAAAATTTGATACGCCTCTTGAATTCTTTAATGTAGTAAGCTAAATGCTCATTCTTTAATCTTCTTGTGGTGTTCCTCTGAACCAGGGGGGAATTACTTCAAATTTAAGAGCCTTAGTCAGAAATTATCAATCAGTCTTATAGATTGCATTTCATTCGAATAATGAGGCACTGGGTTTTTTTCTGCAATGATATGGGTCTTTTTCTTAAAAAGCTTCATCCCTTTGTTTATATTCAATATTCACATGAAGAAGGGTGATTATGAACCATTATTTTAGAATGTTGGTGCTGACAACTGAATACAATGACAGAATGAGGAAAGAGTAGGTTAATAAACATTTAGATAAATCATTTTATCTCAGGTCAGATTTCAGAATTCACTCTAAGATTTTTAGTGTGTGACATTAGCAGTTTTAGGAAGATAGGCCTGACTCCAGAGGCAGGAATGTTGCAATTCAGCAGCTATATTTCACACAGCAGAAATGAAAAATTGAAATCTTAGACTGTGGCATATGGACGGGCTGAGAATTAGTGTGTGTTATCAGTCTCATTTATTGAGTAAAATCTCCTTATATGCCTTCTATTTACATGTTGCTATCTTTCCACACCCCCACCAGTACAATCACGAGTTCCCCTTGTACAAGGCACCATTGTTAACGCTCATCATGTCTGTCTTCACTACCTTTTGTTTGTCTCAATGTTCCTGGGCAAACTCCTTGTTTATTCCCTAAACGGTCATCTGCAGGCAGCTGGATCGTGGAGCCAGGAGAATCTGTTAACTTTACAGTTAAACCCACGTTAGACTTCACATTTTGAAAAATATTAGAACTAATTAGAGTTTGCAAATGTAGAAAATGCAAGTACAGCCGAATCTCCTTCCTTGCTAGAATAAACCTAACCCTGCGAAGTCCACCACTAAACACTCTGCAGACAACAACTTGGGCGTACTGGGGGATGAAAAGCCGGCCATGACCTGACAGTGTGCACTTGCAGCTCAGAAGCCAACCATATCCTGGGCTGCACTGGAAGACCTGTGGCCAGCACATTGAGAGAGGTGATTCTGCTTCTCTGCTCTGCTCTTGTGAGACCCTAAATGAATTTTTGGTCAAATAAAAAGATAAACCGGAAGCATTTAATAACCAGTCAGAGGGAAAAACACATTTGGAGGGAGAAATAATTCATATTTGTTTCTTCATACTAAGGAACACCTTGCTGATATGATGCCATAGAGAGCTAACTGAGTTTCTTTTTAAAAAATGCTTTTAAAATGAACGATGCTTTCTTGGCTGTTTAGATTTCACACTTGCAGAAGTCTGTAGAGATGCCCTCATGGTATCAAGAATGTTTAGTAATGCAGACTATAGGCATTGGCTGTGATGAGTTAATTTCTTGTTTGCTTCTGTGACATCAAATGCAGGACAGTTCTGTGATGCCTTGACTGATCTTCTCCCAAACACTGGTGATTTGAAAGAAATGGATTGAGGGATAATACACTGCAGCATTTTCACATTCTTTCTTCTTGTGGTGAAACCTGCCAAAAAAAATTGACATGGTGATGATTGGATTAAGTCTTAACTATGCCCATTAGAGTCAGTCACTGAAATGAAATGGTCCCATCTGATCAGGAAGAATGGGCATTTTAATGAGATGTATTTTTTTTCAGTTTTTCTTTTTAGTACGGTATCTTACATTTACATTCTGCTGTCAAACTATTAATTGTAAGTAAATGTAGGCAGTCAAAAACCTAAAAGGCTTCTCATTTCAAAAATAAACCAAATAAACCTGTTTTCACATAATTCACACACAGTTGCATTTTCAGAAGAATACTAATCTTCACTAACTGAATCTTTTTGTTGCACCTTTTTAGGGTTTTTTTGTAATCTGCAGTTAGAGGGTTACGAAATAATATTTTCTTGTTTGCTTAGATCTTGTTTTGAAAAAAGAGCTAAGTAATATTCCTAAAATAATATCTGTATATATTTTGACTAATTCCCTGCAGAGGGCTGTAGATTTTCCATAAAGACTAAAAGCATAACGTTGTCCAAAAGCATATCTCAGAAGATGGAATAAGGCTAAATACAACTAAATGATTGGAATATAAATGTAATGCATGGAACCACTAGGACTGGGAGTACTAAGCTAAATCTTGGTTCATTTGCAATGTGCAAGATGACATCATTATGAATTGAGTTACTCCTTCCTGCAGTTTGTACAACTGGATTCCAGTAACACTAATTAGGAATAATCTCTGGTTTCATTATTCTCATTGCATTATGCTGAAAGTGAGACTCTTTCATCTGTAAGAAACTTTTATTGTGGTCACAAGGTAACAGCACTTAGAGAACACAGATCCTTCTTAATGTAATATGTGGTGAGGCCACCCATCCAGTACTGTATTTAGTTTTGGTTGCCTTCACTACAAAAAAAGACATTGAGGTTCTGGAGCATGTCCAGAGTAGGGCAACAAAGCTTGCGAAGGAACTAGAGAACAAATCCTGTGAGGGTGCTGTAATTGTTTAGCCTGGGCAAAAGGAGGCAGAGGGAAGACCTTATCAATCTCTGCAACTACCTGAAAGGATGATGGGGTTGTGTGGGTTGATCTCCAAAGTAACAAGTGATAGGACAAGAGGAAATAACCTCAAGTTGTGCCAGGGAAGATTTAGGTTAGATTAAATATTTCTTCACTAAAAGATCTATCAAACATTGGAATAGGCTTCCCAGAATAAGCTTGACCCTAAGTAAGTTTTCTTTAATTTATTTTTCAGATTTTCTTTACAAATTTAACCATTGCTATATCCCCTTCTCCTGCTCTTTTTGTGGTGTTACCATTCACTGCGCTCCACTGCATGCCTGACAAACTAACGCAAATCCAACTGTTATAGGATAATTACAAGGTAATTACTTTCAGTAGAACTTGCCTTTAAGTAGACCTCAGAGAAATTTAGGAAAAGTTAGTGTCTATTATTTTGATAGTTTAATGGGCATATTTTATATGCATTTCAAAAGCACTGAAAATAACTGAATACTGAATTTCTTTAGAAAGCACGAATACATTCAAATAATGCTTGTAATTTTAAAAATTTCCATATAAAAGTAAGGGTCTCCAAAATAATGTTTACCTTTATAAATATATCAAAAGTTAAGCAGTCTAATGCCTTTCAGCAGAAAGATGAATGTCACAATTTGGAAAAAAAAGACAATCAAGAAATAGTAAATAGATCATGTAGTATATTTAAAAGAGAAGAAATTATAAGTTAAAAATCCTCACTCAATTTTACTTATGCACTTTCAGGTGCATACTATAATTTTCCATAGTATTGTTATACCTTTGTGTAGTCACCTATATGGATAAAACATTGATGGAAAAGCTCATCATTGTGATGAGGTTGTATTTTCTTGCTGCTGTGTTGACAAAGTTATTTTTATCTTACTGTGTATTATCATGTGTCGCCTGTCTCCCAGGCTCATCAGAGCATATTCACCTAAAAAATGTTATCTGCTTTTCTACTGCCATGGGGATTGCTGATACATCTGATTTGTCTTGCCCTTTTTGTGACCTTTTACACTAAAGATCTTAATTTCTAAGACACTGAAGTGCTTTGTGATGCAGGGTATGTTCATATGGCCTCTTCTAGATTAGACATTTATTAAAAGGCTGTCTGTAATCACAGCTGGGTGGATTTGATGGGTCAGGAGGTCTCCCTGAGAGTACAGTCCTAAAACTAAATGTGATTACATAAGGTGGGAAGTAGTAAAGGATATTTAATTACTAAATCACATAGACTATTATTTGCGAAAGCAGTGATGCATCATGAATAAGGCAGTGAAGCTCATTTCTTTTGTCCTCTCCTTTCAGTGAGCAAGGACAACTGCATCATTCCTCCATAGGCTGCTTATCCCATTAGTAGGGACTGCTCTTGTGACCATCGTACAAATAAGATTCTTACTTATTTGTTTAAACAAGGCCAGGGACTAAAATATATTGCCATACTTTCTGTTGAAACAGGTATTTTTATCCCTTTTAAGCATATTTTCTGAAACTCAGCCTACTGCTGTGTGTGTGTATTAAGAGATATCCTCTTCTACTGATAATTTTTGCCATCCAGGATATCCTTACTTTTCTGAGGTGGCAGGCTGTCAACTACCTTGGTCTTGGCCTAGGATTAAGCTGATGGAATAGATAAGGAAAACTGTTGGATTTAAGGAAGTTCTGGATTTAATATGGTGGATGTATGAGTATCCAACAAAAGTTACAGAATGCTATGATGGGATGGTTGGATTTCCCTGGTGGCTGAGGAGCAGATATGCATAAATACAGCTTTCATAGAATGTGATTGTGGAGAACCTTTGAGGAGGAGAATCTTGAAACATCTAAGAAACCCAGGAAATCATGTCAGCTAATCCTTGCGTGGTTGACATCACCTGGTTGACAGTATGAGAAATGGAAGAAATACAGATGCACCTCAACAGGGACTAATAGGATGAAAAGTAGTTAGGGCCATGTTTGTTTGGTAGAGGACTGTGGTAAAAAGGAGGAATCTAGGAATAGAAAAGAGAATAAGAATCTGCAGCATGGTCTGGACTATCTAGGTGGACCTGTCAGGCAGTCTTGTTACTTGATTGCCACACCTGGGACAAGACAGGATGACAGAATTGTTGTTCTGACAAAATGTGGTGAACATGCATCTCCCCTTAGGTGAACTCGGGGATCCAGGTACCATCACTTGCTAGCAAGGGAATGCCAATTTAATACTCCTAGTGTTACCTTTACAGCATCCTTTTTGGCCTCATGGAATCAGCTTCTTCCTCCTAGCTTCACAGCACACACTCAGTCTGACTATAGGAAATAGGTGATGAAAAGTCTGGAACAACGTATGGTTAAGAAGTTTTTTTTCTGGGTTATGTGTTGTTTCTGATGAATTTGCTGTAGTAGATAAAATTACAGTAACAATGAATGCTAATTCAGACAGCCCAGAGCAGAACAGGAAAACAATATGAAATTACATGCAAAAACCAGTCTTATTTCTGTTCTGGTCCATGAAAGTGAAAAGCTGTCAGTCTTCACTAAGTTTCAGATTGTTGAGCTCATCTGGGGAACTAAAGAGGATCTATGATGGCACACCAAAAAATTAAAATTAAAATACTTTGAAATTTGAAGATGTATTTTAAACCAACAATAATTAGTCTAATGAAAGTGTTTTGAACCTATAAACTTACAAATTCTCAAAACTGTAAAAAGGTTCAATCCACTCAAATACAGTCTGAGCATATACTTCGAAAAAAATCATTGTCTCATCTGTCCACTAATGAGAGCAAACATCAAATTCAATCAGATTTTACAATGAGTTTTGCCAATGTAATGGCCAAATGTATCTTAGTTTCTTTTAATCTGACTACCCTGTAACCACTGAAAGTAGCTAGTTAGACATAAGCAGGACTAAAATGACCAAATGCACTTTAGCTTCTTTCAATCTGACTACTCCATAACCATTGAAAGTAGTATAGCCAGACATTAGCAGGACTAATGTAGCTGTAGTTTAGCCTGAGGTCATTGGAGTGTGGCCAATGGGGTCAGATGTCAAAACAGCAAAACATTTGTCAAAAAGGTGAAAGTAAAATGCAATAATCTGTTCTCAGTGTAGCAACACCAGGGACAGGGACATGACACAATTTCTGAAGTGAGGGGTATTTTTGATTAAACATAGTTCCCTGTCCTCCAGTGCAGCCACCTAGTACAGACTGTTCTATGATTTCCTGCATATGAAAGGAATACATTCAGTTTTCAGCAGTGATATGGACATCACCCTATCAATTAATTAAATTGAGAAATAAGGTATTATTCTCTGAAGAATTATTAAATTTCTGCCCAACATTGTACCTGTTTTCCCATACTTAGCTGTGTTTCAGACAAAGAATATTAATGTATAACCCATATGGCTTTTCCCTCTCACATCCTACACAAAAGAAAACAGATTTTAAATAATATTTTATTTGTTTTCACAGAATAAATCCAGTGGAATGTGCACATCTACCCAGCATATCCAGTGTATGTAATATACAGACAATTCTGTCAAATATTGCTTGACAGCTTTGCTGCACACACTGGAGAAGACAACTGAAGAGATTCACGTAGTGCATGAAAGCACTGAAAATATTTATTTGCATCTATTCATTTACATTTATTTTTTACCCCTACATGTTTACTTAACTTCTACCATGTGACTCTGGGGAAGTAGCTGAATTTCCTACAGATCTGGCATATTTTAACAGTGTTTCTTCAGAGCAGCATGAAGAAGCATGAAAACCAGAATACAATGAAGCCAGTTGTGCTGCCTCTACCATAAAAAAAACCCTGAAAGACTTATAAATGCTGCAGTAGCTACATGACCAAGGGATGTCAGTATAGTTTCAGTGTTGCTGAACAATTAACAAGTATTATAGCAAAAATGTTCTCCTACATGGTAATGCGTTACACAAAGGGACACCGTAATAGTCTATGGAGCCTATTAATTTGCCTTTCACTGAGGTGAGCATAAGACAGCATTCAGCTGTCATAACTCTTCACTGAGATTTATTTGTGAGTTGAGGTGTAGAATTTCAAGATATTATTTTTTGTTGATGATTGTTTGCATTGTTTGGTACTTTCCTGCAAATGTGTAGTCTCCTTAAATTAATCTTTCCTAATTAGAATGATTTGGAATTATCTAAAGCAACTATGTGCCCTGTTGGAGGCAAGATACCATTCCAGACAAACCTCTCCTTAAGATTTTCTAGAGAATTTTGACAAGGTAATATTAGAAAATCTAAAGAGTGCTTTCTCTGAATCACATAGTCAGAAAAAAAGGTTGCTTCAGAAAAAAGAAATAAACTTTATGTCTTAACTTTTTCATCTAGCATGCAGTTGCCAATTAGCATTTCCATCCTTTTCCACTTCTGTCAATAGATTTTTCTAACTTACTGTCAGGTTTTCAAATGTATTAGACAGCTATAACTTTTTTCCCAATACATATATACTGAATTAATTTCTTCAAAATTTTGATAATTCATCTGTTCTAATCCCTTTAATTATTTTGTCATCTCTTTTGAATTCTCAATTTCTTGATATAAAGTTTTATAATTAACTATGTCAGTCTGTAAATTTCCACATTCTCTTTTGTCTATTTGAGAAATCAAGGAAGTACTGAGCAAATATGCCTACTAAATCCTATCTCCAGAATTCACAGGTTCATTGCTACGGACCTGAAACATGCTGTGTTTTGCCTTCTGAAATAATGCTAATGCAGCATTCCTTAAAAAAAAAAACAAAAACAAAAAACAAAAAAAACCCCAACCAACCAAAAAAAAAACCAAAAAACTAAACCAAAACAATAAAAAATAAAGAAAACTACCTAAGGAGGGAAAAGTAAACCAAGACAACCATGGGACTAATAATTCTTTCAAGAAACTACATGTCAATTACATTTAATGAAATTTTCCATTTTTCAAATGTAATCAAGGAAATGGCTGATAGTAGATAATAGTGATAGTAGAAAATAAACAGAAATTTGTAGGCTTATTATTAATTGTATCTTAAATCACAAGTTTCCAACCTGACTATATTCAGAAATATGAATATGGAAGCATGGAGAGAGAACACAGAAGGAATTTCAGTTGACACAAGATACATAATTGTATATAAAATTGTGAACATCATTTCTCTTGATTGTATATATGTTACAAGAAACCACAATTATATTTTTTTAACAGTTTTAACGAAGATGAATTGAAAAGGAGAGCTAACAAGAAGGCTTGCATCCTAAAATTAGATAAAGTCACTATGGCATTGACAAATCCCTCCAGTCTAAGCACAGAAAACTGCGTACTCAAGAGCTAATGAAAAAATCTTAAAAAATCAATTTTATTATTTATGTAAGTTATGTTAATAAAGTAAACTTAACATTTGTGATTATTATTCTCATATGGAATCGCACCTGGATACTTTGTTGCTCTAACCTTGAATGCATCAATTACCATCTTCCTTGAGTTTCTTTCGTGCTTTATCTCTTCTTGTAATTGAGAAGATAGGAAAACTGACACTGACACTGGAACAGGTTGCCCAGAGAGGCTGTGGTTGCCCCCTCCCTGGAGTTGTTTAAGGCCAGGCTGGATGAGGCATTGAACAACCATGGCAGGAGGGTCAGAACTGGATGATCTTTATGGTCACACCCAATCCAAACCATTCGATGATTCTATGATTTCTTTGCATTGTATTAGCCGTGGATCTTGGGACAGAAGTATAATGCAGTGAGATAGATGTTAGGTAGCATTATCATTTAGAGGTCAAAGGATGTGCAAGCATAAAACTTGAGGATATTTATCAATGGGACGGAGAATTTTTGAGGTTGGATCCTACTTAACTTCATGTATCAGATCTAAACTTCTTTAGAGAAGTATGAATCATTCTTTGAAAGGTTCTGCCTCTTCATATGAGATGTAAAGGTACTCTTAAGTACCAAGAAAGACTTGATGCTAAAGTAAAAGTCAACATTATGTTTCTAATTCTAAAATAGCAAATATAAGTCTCTGTTCTGTGCTCTTTACTTAGCTTCATCACATTTTAAATTGCCAAGCCATGTTTGCATATCAAGTTACAATGTACTGGTCATTAGGGGAGCAAGGCATTTGACACTGTCC
>VZTY01035460.1:38398-93399 GCA_013400935.1 Turnix velox | reverse complement strand
CCAAACCATTCTATGATCCAGCCACCAAAACTCAGAGAAATGCTGGCTTAAGCACTAGTCCAGTAACCATAATGAATGAACACAATAACAAGGGAAAAACAAAAACTGAAGTTACATAAAGTGACTTAGGCTGTAGTCCTCTGACAGCTCACTTCTGCAGGTTACCCCAGTAAATAATTTTTTCTGGGATTATACTCTTTAGAAGGTGAGAAAAGGGGTAAGAAAATTTGTCAGGGTTATTTTTTGCTTGTGGCAAAACGTCACACCAAGGACATTGGAAATAGAAAACCTGCTGTTTCTGGATAGAGAGCTTCTCAGTAGCTGTCTGTTGTGACTTTCTGTACATGTATAGCCCGAGCCAAGATTTAATTCTGGTTTATCCTGAATTGAGAGATGGGCCTCTCTTGGGCTAGTGCTAAATGCAGAGATCCATTTTCAGCTCTGAGATACATATTCAGATAGCTCAGAAGTGTGGGAGCCAGGCTGTGTATCGATTCTGGGGAGAAATGAGCAGGTTTCAACAGGATTCAGGGAAAGAAGAGATACTCTTCAACGTGTATCTTATTAGCTTGCTGCTCTTCCTGAATCTTCCTTCAGGCTCCCTCTGGTGTATGTTGTGTATTACTGCTGCTTTCTCCAGTCTTGTTTTTGACCTAACTTCACAGCAGCCTGAGTTGACACCACTTCAAATTTTTAGGTTGTGATGCAAATGTATTCTTTCAGTTTGCTGTAACTAGGGCACTTAGCTGACCCAACCAGAATATTTCTGGTTTAGAGGACTACCATCCACAGAACTGAAAATTTACTTCCCCTGAAGACATATATTTCTGCCTGGTTAATGAAATGATGCCTGAGGACAGGTACCAAATTGTTTGCCTGTGCAAACTGTCCTCACCAAGTCCTCAGCCTCACTGCAAATAATGCTCTTGGGATGATTCTCAGTTTGGTCTAGTAGTGTTGCTCCTCTTTCCAGTCCTGGCAAAGAGAGAAAATCTACTGAAATTAGAGTGTGAAGAGGTGAATTAAGGGTTTTAACACTATGCCATATTTGAAGATATGACTGTCATAGAAGTGATATCCTGAGACCACTTTCAGCTTAGTCACTCTGTCTCCAGGAGCCTTTAACCCACCAACTCCTGCACAAATTTCATTTCCTCTGTGGATGTTTTGCCATACCCAGTTCTGGCAAGTGGAGCAATTTGCCTCCCCTCCCTGAATGGTGCAGACACAAACTTGCAAGCATCAAACTCTTTGGTTAATTTATCACATGAGGTTTCCTCTCTCTTAAAAAAGACTGTAAGGAAAAAAGTTTAAGAATGAGTCTATATGAACCAGACAGTCCATTGATGGCACCAACAGCCACTTGCTCCCTGTATTGGGCAGCAGCCTGCCTTTTTGGGACAGACAGAGGTGCTCAGGCTACCACTGAGGCTGTCCAGTGGGGGCAGATGGTGTATGAGGGCATGATGGCAAGCTTGGGAAGTAGTCTCTGAACTGAGTCCAAAGCCTGGGGTTGAGCCCTGCAGAGAAAAAGTCAGAGGGGAAATTTAAAAAGAAGATAACTGTTCTTCTTACACTGATTTTTATTTTTTTTTAGAAATAATTTGCAGGAATTATTTTGTTCTTTGGGAATTTATTTTTGCCTCCTCCCTTATAAGTCAAACAATTGATCTTGGATCTTTGTGGAAATTCTTAGACTGGTTTCAATAAGGTTTCTCTACAGTCATCAACTTTATTATGAAATTCTGTGTCCTGAGATGTTATGTACCCCAGGGGCAGCAAACCTGCTGTGCACTTTAGTGGATTATAATGCAACTCAGTAACATGCTTGAAATAATGAGGTTGCTCTGTTCAGTGGGGTATGATGAAAAATTGAAGCTACTGCTGGGAGCTTAGATTTGATTTAAATTCCTGGCAGAAAAACCTCCCTATTTGAATACCATTGCAGGTTGCTTTGTTTGTGTATTCTTTAACTTCCATTTTATCCCAAGACAATAAAGAAGCCAGAAGAGATTTTTTTTCTCACATTCTGGCTAATGCATAAAAATGATGTGTTAAGGTCTTGTGCTGCTGGAAGCAGACACTGGATTACATTAAGCTGAGCACAGAGAAAAATTATGGCTGTGCAGGAATTAGTGAGAGATCTGAGTTTTGGGTTCAGTAGCTCTGATCATTCCCTGAGTCTCAAAGTTCTTGTGTCTAACTCTCTTCCCAGCAGCCCCTGCCTTTTTCATAGTATGAAGTGAGAAGAGGGAGCTGAGTTGACCCTTCCCACTCCTTGTCTGTCTGGAAGTTCAGGAGAGGATACAGATTTCTTTAACTAATGAGAAGCCTTTATAGCTGCCCTTCAGCTTCTGTCTCTGCCATCCATCTCTCACTTTCTCAGTGTAATTGGTAGGCTATCTTTATGTAGATGATTCATATGGGTCCTGTAACTTTATCTTCTGCTTAGGAGCAGGAGCTGGTTTGTCAGAAAAACAGCTCTGAGTCAGTGATGTTTTTGGAGAAAAATCTATTGAGAGAAAAAGGTACCAATTTTACAGAGTTTTTCAGTCACTGCCTGGACCTAATTGGATCTTAACAACCCAGCTTGTGAGATGACCTATATCCCTTTGAAGAGAACTCTTCCCTCATAGCACTTAGACTTGTCATAAACACTAATGAATCCATAAAATGTCTCAGCATCTGCTACAGGAGCCTTCAGGGTATCGAGCAGAACAGGAGAAAAATGGGAATGCTCTGTGTACATCAGGTTGCAGAACTGGCTGTGGCTGCCAGCCAGCCAGATTTAACAACCTGCACAAGTTCATGTTATTTCAGCTTAAGGCTGATGTATATTTTGTTTAGACCAGTTTTCTTCTTTACAGGTGCCCAGCTCTACAATGAGGTGTGCAGTTTGAAGTAGCTGTTGTGTTCTGTTTGCTGTTTAACACAAGAGGGTCCTTTTTCTCCTTTCACAGGGCCGAGGTGGCAAAGGGAGCATCTATGTCTGGGCCTCTGGAGATGGGGGCAGCTATGATGACTGTAACTGTGATGGTTATGCATCAAGCATGTGGACCATCTCCATCAATTCTGCTATCAATGATGGCCGGACAGCTCTGTATGATGAAAGCTGCTCTTCAACCTTAGCCTCCACCTTTAGTAATGGAAGGAAGAGAAATCCAGAGGCTGGTGTGGTGAGTCCTGATATTATTGTGCCCTTGCTGCTGTCTTTGTGCACTCCCACAACCTATTACAACTCTATCTGCTCCAGAGCAGCAGATGGTTCTTTGTTGAGATGGATATTTTCTCATCTGCCAGTGCGTGGTGGTGCCAAAACTGTCAGCTGAGGAGATGTGGGATTAATATTGAGGGCAGCAATGATCTTCCATCTCTTAGAGCTTCATATAGTTGGTGCTTTCCTTCACTAGAAATCAGATTTACAAGTTCAATTGCGCTCTTTGAGAGGACACTGTGACAAAAGGTCTCTGTAAAAATCTAAATGAAAAGAGCATCTGAGATCAGACTTGTACTGGGAGAACAGTTATGAACCAGGCTTCTGCTGTACTATGAGCAGCACAGAGAAGAAAGACATTCAGTCACCCAGAGGGGAATTGTGGGGGTTCAGTCTCCTTTCAATCAGTACAGAGCATCATACCCAGGTTCCTTGTAGGGCCATACCCACAACCAAATGTGTAGTTTTGATTCAGGTGTAGGTGCAGTTCTTTCCCCCTACTGATGGCTCCTCTTCAGCACCTTCAGACCAGGCAGGACATAGTCTGATTCAAAGAGTAGAAAATTTGGTAACTCAAGATCAGTTTTTGCCAAAAGCTGTAGCACATTTTCCTTGGCCTTGTCACAAGCCCCAAAGACACACTGAACAATTCTAAATGAGCATGTGCAGTAGCAGATAGAAAAACACTGATTTCTGTCCTGATATCATCTCTCTGCTAATATAACCAAGATGATCAGTGGCACCTTGGTAATTAACACCATAAAATGCTTCTTCTAATCTGCATAGAAGATAGCAGCCTGCTAATGCTGTTGGTTTTGGAGCTGCATAAATGTTAGAAAGCTTAACGATGTTCTAATTTCAAATCCTAATACCCACAAGGGAATTTAAAGCCTTTGGTTAAACTGTGTTTATGGGAAATAAATGCCATCAATATGAGTTTACGAGTTCCAAATGGTAATGAATATTTTTTAACAACATCATGATTTAGCCTTGCATTCACAGCTTCTCTTACTGTGTCTCACTGTGATGTGAAATTAATTCTAAAGGAGAAAACAGACCCTAAAAACAAATACACAAGAGCAAGGGCAGCTCTACTTTCTGTGTTTTTGTGAGTCTGTAGCTGTAAGGAAAATGAACTGGCTGATTTCATTAATTACATCTAATGTCATTACAGGCTACGACGGATTTGTATGGCAACTGCACACTGCGTCACTCAGGAACGTCTGCAGCTGCCCCTGAAGCTGCTGGAGTGTTTGCCTTGGCCTTGGAGGCTAAGTATGCTCTTGAGAAATTCCTCCTGAGCTCTAGAGTGGAGAGAGCCGGCAGCTTGTTTAATGCTCTCCATCATTGAAGTTGGCTGGCTGTGTCATGGGGCTGGAATGAGCAGCCAATAAGCTGCCTGCTTCAGCATGGTGGCTTACAGATGGAGCAGCAGTCTTGCCAAAGCCATGTGGCAGATACATTTGGGCTGACTGGCTTCCTCTGTGTCTTCTCCATCCACTGCTTCCAGGGGTTTGTCTTCTCCAGCACTGTTCAGAGAGAGATTATTTCATTTCTCTGTGTATCCTATGTGGAATGCCCAACCTACAAAAGGTCTCTGGAAAAACCTTGTAGCCAGAATGTCAAACAGAAGGTCACCTTTTGCCACATACACATCTTCCAACAATGGCAATCAGTGGTTTGAAGGGAGAGGACTCAGTCTGTCCTCTTAAATAGCCACAGGCAAATCTACCTTCCTTGAATTTTTCTCTTTCAACTTGTCTGTATTTGGCACACATGTCATCCAGTGGCAATAAGTTCCACAGTTTAGATATTTTTGAACAGCCATGGTGGGGAGTTTTTCCTTTGGGCTTTTTCTTAACTCATTGCTAGTAATTTGCTTCAGTGATAAATTTCCATTCTCCATTTGCCATCTCCATGGTATTCACATGTCTTGCTTCATTATCATCTTCTCTAATTATTAGGAAAAGTTTTCCTTTTGATAACCTTTACTACCTTTTTATTTTGTGTTAAAGTATTCTATGAAGTCAGGCAACACTTGCTCAATTATACAGTTTCTTATATAGTTTTCTTCAACTGTGGTGTGGCAGAGTGGAGATTTTTCAGAGGAGACAAACCTTGCATCATTAGCAGAGCAATGATTATTGTGCTCAGAGCATGACTTGGGCCAAGTCTCATTTTTGAGGTTTTAATGCACAAAACACATCTGCCAAGTGTATAACTTCATATGGTCATTCCTTCTACTACTGAATTAATTTAGTGAGACAGCCACCATCCAATAAATCAACATGGCCATAAAACTGTAAAGATTTATTGAGTTTTCTGACCATTGCATGTTTAACCTATAGTGTAATATCTCAGTAATAATTATCATTCTTCTTCATTTGACCTGGAATTACTTGTGCCAAACTATCACTAGTGTAGAAATTAGACTAATAGCCCTGGTTTGCAATTAAGTTTTTAGCCTTTTCTGAGAAGGCTGAAGGGGAGAGAAAGATCTGTCAGTGATTCTTGACTCCTTCTAATCTGATTCTATTAAATTCTATTGTGCAGAACTGCCCTGGTTGAGGTCCACCAGGCTTCATGGGAATGGCTACAACCTCCCATGCAGCCAATTCTTGCCTGCAATATGTCTGTCAGCTCATATACAATATATGTCTGACACATCTGTATGAACAGACCAGTCTTTGAGATGAAAGTACAGTTTTAAGCAGCACTTTAAGAATTTCAGTAAGAATTATGCAAGTGGTATCTGGTTTTCAGCTATCATGTCACCTTGGAAAAGTGAGGGTAATTGGCTATTGTGGTGTACATTCAGCCTGCAACCATGCTCATTGCTTAGAGTACAGAAAAGCTTTCAGGTTGGTGGTTTGAATCAGACATATTGTGTTGTTGAAAGAGTTCATCACAGAAAATCTGGAATAGCTTTAGATGTGTTGAATTAGAATGTCAGTTCTAAAGCTTCCAGAATAATAATTCATAAGTGCCCTTCCTGTCATCATAATCATTGCAAATCTAAGAGAAGAAGAGCTGATGATGAGAAGTGATCTTGGAATCTAGATGAATGTTACTTGACTGCATCTATCCATGCTGGTGTATCACAGGTGGCAAACCTCTCCCATACCTTGCAATGCAAACCTACAGCCACCTGCAGCCCACACATCCATATTCACACAGCATTGAAATCACCAGCTCTTCATCAGATTGGGGCTTCTCTGGGAGGATCTTGGAAGATTGATGGGGAAATAAGAGGAGCAGACAAGGAAAAGAGGGCAAGACTTAAGGGGAAGTCTAGGTGAAATTCTGTCATAATCCTTGAGGCCCCACCAGGAGTACTGTATCCAGTTCTGGAGTCCTCAAAATAAGAAGGACATTGAGCTGTTTGAGGCGGGTCCAGAGGAGGCCACAAAGATGGTGAAAGGGATGGAGCAACTGCCTTATGAGGACAGGCTGAAGGAGTTGGGGTTGTTTAGCCTGGAGAAGTCTCAGGGGGGACCTCATAGTAGCTTCTCAGTACCTGAAGGGGGCTACAGAAAGGCAGGGGTAGGACTTTTTAATAAGATATATGATGGGAGGACTAGAAATAATGGATGTAAGTTGGAAGGGGGTAGATTCAGGCTGGATTGAAGAAAGAAATTCTTTACAGTGAGGGTGGTGAAACACTGGAACAGGTTGCCCAGAGAGGCTGTGGATGCTCCCTCTCTGGAGGTGTTTAAGGCCAGGCTGAACAAGGCACTGAGCAGCCTGATGTAGTGGGAGGTGTCCCTGCCTATGGCAGGGGGGTTGGAATTTGATGATCTTTAAGGTCCCTTCCAACCCAAACTATTCTATGATTCTATTTTCAAAACCTGCTATAGTATCCTACTTATTTTATTATATTAAAAATTGCATGGTGGATCTATAAAATATATTTAAAAGCAGTTGTCTTCCAGAATAGATTGATCAGAAGCTCAAAACCAGAAGTGATATTGCAATTTTTCGGAATATATTTTGGGGAAGTACTATGCAGTTAATACCTATTATTGTTCTCACTGAAATCAACAGAAGCTGTGTTATTGGTAGAGGTATCAATACACTTTTTGCATGATTTATAGAACAAAATTTTGCCGAAAGACTTAATTAAACACACTGTCTTGGAAATACTGCTCTGTTTGTTTTCCACAGCTTGGATCTGACATGGAGAGACATGCAGCATCTGACAGTGCTCACCTCCAAGAGGAACCAGCTTCACGATGAGGTTCACCAGTGGCGTAGAAATGGTGTTGGGCTGGAATTCAATCACCTGTTTGGCTACGGTGTCCTGGATGCAGGAGCAATGGTTAAGATGGCAAAAGACTGGAAAACAGTTCCTGAGAGATTCCATTGTGTTGGAGGGTCCATACAGGAACCTGAGTAAGTGAATAGTGTAGTTTGTGTGTTTGGCTTCTTTCAGGCATTTAGGAGGCCACATTTGTCATTGACAAAGGTGTGGATAGCCCAAGAAACTTTCAGAGAAAGCCTAAAATTACCAGTAGCATTCCAACTGTATTGATAAATTGATAAACTACATGCTCAAGCAGGTCAAGAGAGGTAATTTTGCCCCTCTACTTGGCTCTGGTGAGACCCCACCTAGAGTATTGTGTCCAGTTCTGGAGTCCTCAACATCAGAATGACATTGAGCTGTTGGAGCAGGTCCAGAGGAGGCCACGAAGATAAAGGGCTGGAGCAACTGCCTTATGAGGACAGGCTGAAGGAGTTGTTCAGCTTGGTGAAGAGAAGACTCGGGGGGACCTCATAGTGAATTAGCAATACCTGAGGGGGTCCTGCAGAAAGGCAGGGGTAGGGCTTTTTAATAAGATCTGTGATGGGAGGACTAGAAACAATGGATGTAAACTGGAAGGGCATAATTTCAGATTAGACATAAGAAAGAAATTCTTTACAGTGAGGGTAGTGAAACACTGGAAGAGGTTGCCCTCTGGAGGTGTTCAAGACGAGGCTGGACAAGGCACTGAGCAACCTGATCTAGTGGGAGGTGTCCCTGACTATGGCAGGGAGGTTGGAACTAGATGATCTTTGAGGTCCCTTCCAACCCGAACTATTCTATGATTCTATGCTCTTTCCTGATTTTCTGGAGGAGTGCATTCCTCAGATCATCCATATCATCATTGCTCACACCAGTATCATTCACAGCAAGATCTGTTTCTCCTGGTATTTACAGGTATGTCAGCACCAGAGTGTCTGTGAATAAAGAGCCTGTTCCCAGGTGCAAATCTGTGAGGCTGGCACTGTAAATTGCAGGAGCTGCTGCCACATGGAATACCTGTCAGCCAGGTCATATTTCCTGTGACATATTCCAGCAGACAGTTTTATCTCCAGAAGACTGAAACAATCATCTTACAGGTGCCAGTGATTCAGTTGGAACACTGCAGCATTTAATTGTGTTTGGGTTATGTTCTTCAAATTGCTAATTGCAGGCTAAGGTAGTCAAATTATTTTCTGATTTACCTTCATGTGCTAAAGTGAATGAGTCAACAAGCAAATGAATTAATACTAATTGACTGCAACAGCTATAGTTCAATCTAATTATTTGAAACACTAATCTAATAATGGACAATTTGTGTCTATACCATTTGAAATTTGAGGGTTTGGTGCCATTTTGGAAGGCATCATTATTTTATTGAAAAAAGGAAGCAAATCCCTGGCACATAGCTCAGCCAGAAAGAGAATAATTTTGTTCCCAGTCTCCAGGTGGGTTTGTGTTTGCACAGTCCCAGGTTCTTCAGCTGAGATCTGAGTTTTAATTGATCAAGTAGGAAAGAAATGAGAGTGTGCTGAAGCTAATTCTGAGCTATATCTAGTTAATTCATAATTTAAATGCAGACAAATAATCTCAGCTTTGTCCAGTCTTGTTTATTGGATCATCCTAGAGGAAGAGAGAAAATTGCCTTCTGTAGTCTTGGCTCCTTGTGTAAGACAATGTGGCAGAGGTGTTCTGGCAGCACACAGTTGGGCACAGCCTGTGCAGTCTTACTGTCTTCTACCCTTGTTTTTTTGGCTTGTTTCTGCTGTTGGAGGGATAGGAAAGCAGAGGTGATGGTGCATCCAGGGATCTGGATCTTCATTAAAGCTTCCCTATAGATGCTGGCCTACAGAAAGGCTGGGGAAGGACTTTGTAATAGGGTCCAGGATAGCAGAACTGGGAGTAATGGATGCAAATTGGAAGAGGGGAGATTTAGGCAGGATGTAAGAAAGTTCTTTACTGTGAGGTTGGTGAGACACTGGAACAGGTTGCCCAGAGAGGCAGTGGATGCTCCCTCCCTGGAAGTGTTTAAGACCAGGTTGGATGAGGCATTGAGCAGCCTGGTCTAGTGGAAGGTATCCATGGCTTGGGGGTTGGAACTAGATGATCTTCAAGGTCCCTTCCAACTCAAACCAGTCTATGTTTCTATGTTCTACCCCAACAGGCTCCAGAACTGGGAAGTATATTGCCTTTTTAAAGTGTTTATTGGGATTGTCACCCAGAACAGCTTCCAGATTTGTAAAGTTCAACCAAATCAGACACCACCTCATGCTCCTAATTCTGCTGTATGGGTCTATTGGGTCAAGAAAAAAATGCAAAAATGTACTGGCTGGTTCGGGGAGATGCAAAGATTATTTAGGGCATTGTAATCCATTAGCTGAGGAGCAGGAGCAGGGCAGTTTGCTTCTAAAGAATGGTTATCTCTCCCTGCTCATCTCTAGCTGAGTATTATGCTTCATGGGAAACCATATATTTTTTTTTTTTAATATATCAATGGGGTAGTGTCATACAGTGATGATTTGGAAAGCCCTGTTTTTTTTGTTTCTTTGGGGAAACTCACCTGGCCTGTAGTATTTAGTCTATTCAAAGCAATGAATATTGGAAGTGAGAAACATTTCTAACATGTCTTAGATAACTTCTACACTGAAGCACTTAAGAAGGTGGAGAAAAAAATCTTCTTTGCAGCTGTCAAGCTGTCTGCATAGCAGATGGAGCTGTGACACTGTTCTTGCTTCTTTGGCTTTTGGTGTTGATAGGTAGAAAAGACTCCCACTGTGATGTCCTCCCTCATTTACTGGAGGAGATATAAAGCACTTATCACAGTTCTCAAAACTAAGAGCTGTGTGACAAAGCCTGGCCTGCTGTGTGAGATTGCTGTGAGACAACACTCAGATTGCTCAGAGGACGATGCTTTCCACGCAGAGAAATTGCAAGTGTGTGACAACTGTGAGATGATGATCCTTCCCCTCTGGCTGCATCTTTTGCTTGTGTTTTGGCACACAAAATGGCTCTTGAGGGGTTTATCATTACGTGTTCAAATTTTTTAGCTCTGCAGTGTTTGTGTGGCACCACCTTCTGCTCCAGGGCATCCATAAGATTCAGAACAATGCAGGTTCTTCTTTTTAAGTGAAGTGTTTTAATGCCTTGACCACCTGGACATAAATGTCTCTACTTCAGTGCTCCCAAGAATTCCCAAGTGTTCTATGAAAGGAGGTTGGAGACTGGCCTGAGCCAGTTAGTGATGTCTGTAATACCTGGAGCTCATCTCAAGAAGAAAATTTCTGAAAACTACACTTGAATGAATCATTTTTACTGCTCTTTGAAGAATGTGCTACTTCATCAGCAGAGGGAAAAGGCTGCTACTCATTTCTTTTGAAAAGAAGGGGTTCATTACTGCAGTATGGTCAGTGTCCTTTGAAAGGTACTCTTCTTATTTTACTGGAGAAACCAGATCAGGGAGAAGCCACACGACAAGCTGACTGCAATCTTTTCTGACTTAAACCCTTTTTATAGAAATTTCTAGCTTTCAAGTATTTCTTTTACATTTTACTCAGCTCACTGATGGGGAAGACACAGAGAATTTTATTGATGCTTCTGTTATACTTTGCCAGCAGGTTTCTGAGACAACTGTTAATTGCTTGCCATGTCCTGACCCCAAAGGGTTTGGCAGGCACTTGATAGCCCCAGCTGCTGGCTGGGCACCACTGCCATGCCAGGGGCCATGCCCTTAGGATCCCAAGCCATTAGGTAGCTTCTGGCCTCCTCTGTGAGAGCTGGGAGGGCATGGATGCACCTGGCTCTTGTTGGAGACATGCTTGGGAGATGATGCTGCAGCCTCACACATTGGGAAAAAACACACTGCTTCTTCCAGTTATGTGGAGAGGAGACTGGAACTTGTAGGCACAGGGCAATCAAAGGAGACTTTAGAACCTTGAGAAAGTTATTGAAGGGATCTGGTTCACAGGTTATTTTTTTCTTGGTCCTTCCAATTGGAGGAAATGACATTGGAAGGAACAAATCAATCCACTCAATGAATACATGGCTGTGGAGCTGTTGTCATCAACACTATCTTGGGTCTTTTGACAATGGGATGGCTTTTGCAGCACCAGGAATGTTCTCATCAGGTGGGGGACACTTGTCCCAAAGGGGAAAGATGGTCTTTGCCCAAGTGATTGAAGGGCTCATTGATAGGGCTCATTGATAGTTTAAACTAGATGTGAAGGGGAAAGGGGTAGCTGGGCTGGCACCAGTGGGACAGGGCTCTAATAACCATGAAGACCAGGAGACCTCCCATCCCCTGGGGGGCAACCAGCTGCTGGGCTCAGTCCCTGAAATGTCTGACACCAATGCAGGCTGCTTGGGGAATGAACAGGAGGAGTTAGAAATCTGTGCTTGGGCAGGAGATTCTGGTGGCAATCACAGGGACATGGTGGGATGGCTCATGTGGCTGGATGTGGTCAAGGATGGTCGTGTCCTTCTTCGGAAGGACAGCCCAGCAAGGCCAGGTGGTGGAGTTGCACTTTATGTGAGAGAGCAACTGGAATGTATTGAGTGGTGTCCAGGGGTGGGTCTGGAGAGAGGTGAGAGTTTGTGGGTGAGAATTCAGGGACAGGCTGGTGTGGGGGATACTGTTGTGGGGGTCTGTTACATCCTTCTTGATGCAAATGGTGAATGAACCACTAGGAGTTCAGTAAAGCAGGGGGAACTGTCTCCCACAGCATCCTCACAGCTGAACTGAGGAAATGTGGTCTGGACAATTGAGTAGTGAGGAGGAAGGGACCCAGGAGTCCTGGTGGCCAGCAGGATGGCCGTGAGCCATCAGTGGGCTTGTGTGGCCAAGAAGGCCAATGGCATCCTGGAGTGTATTAGTAGGGGCATAGTCAGTGGGTGGAGAGAGGTTCTCCTCGCCCTCTGCTCTGCCCTGGTGAGACCACATCTGGAATGTTGTGTCCAGTTCTGGGGGCATCAGTTCAAGAAGGACAGGAACTGCTTGAGAGAGTGCAGTGCAGATGATGAAGGGACTGGAGCATCTCCCTTGTGAGGAATGACTCAGGGAGAGCTTGGAGAAGCATCCAGGCTGGACAAGACACTGAGCAGCCTGATCTAGTGGGAGGTGTCCCTGACTTTGGCAGGGGGCTTGGAACTCAATGATCTTTAAGGTCACTTCCAACCCAAACTATTCTATGATTCTATGAGAAAAGGAGACTGAGGGGTGACCTCATTCATGTTTATAAATATAGAAAAGGTGAATGACAGGAGGATGAAGCCAGGCTCTTCTCAGTGGCATCCAATGATATGACTTGGGACAAAAGGTACAAGCTGGAACACAGGAGGTTCCACAGAAATATAAAAAAAAATCTTTTTCATAGTGAGGGTGAAAGAACCGTGGCACAGGCTGCCCAGAGAGGTTGTGGAGTCTCCTTCTCTGGAGTCATTCAAACCCCACCTGGACGGGTTCCTGTGTGACCTGGTCTAGGTGTTCCTGCTATGGCAGGGGGATTGGACTAATTGATATCTTGAGATCCCTTCCAGTCTCTGACATTCTATGATCTTTGTCCTGCAGAAAGATACCCCCAAATGGGAAGCTGCTGCTCACACTGACAACTGATGCTTGTGAGGGGAAGGAAAACTTTGTCCGATACCTGGAACATGTCCAAGCAGTTATAACTGTGAATTCCACTCGGAGAGGAGACCTCAACATCAACATGACCTCACCCATGGGAACCAAGTCCATCCTACTGAGCCGGCGGCCCAGGGATGACGACTCCAAGGTGGGTTTTGACAAATGGCCTTTCATGACCACACACACTTGGGGAGAAGACCCCCGAGGCACCTGGGCTCTAGAGATTGGGTTTGTGGGCAGCCAGCCGCAGCGGGGAGTGCTGAAGGAGTGGACACTGATGCTGCACGGGACTCAGAGTGCACCCTATATAGACCAAATAGTAAAGGATTACCAGTCCAAACTGGCCATGTCCAAGAAGGAGGAGCTGGAAGAAGAATTAGATGAAGCAGTGGAGAGAAGCCTGAAGAGTATACTGAGCAAGAACTAGTGCTGTTCTGCATGATGTGTCTTTCCTTCCCCACATCCCTCTACTCACCTTTCTACTACCCCAACCTCTGTGTTAGACATATTACAATGATTGTCTCTGTAGCCAAATTATCACACTTTTTTTGATTTAAAAGTCTTCTGTCTCATTAATAATTATTTTAATTACCACAGAAGCAATCTTTTTTTACTCTGAACCACAAATGTACTGTCTCCAGCAAATACTATGTACAGTTTGTGACTGTAAATGATTTTTTTTTTCTTTTGTGTCATACAAATAGGTAATAACCTGCAGAGAAATTGATGGCTTTTCCCTTCATATTTTTGTGGTAAATGTTGTTTGTATTTAAAAAAAAAAAAAAGAGTGAATTTTAACATTGGCAGTTGGTGACAATGGGCATATTTAAAAAAAATATTGTGAGAGAGGGAATCACCAAGGGGTTGGCTGGAGAGATCTTCTGAACATCTAAATGGCTCCTTCTGCATCATTGACTCAGTGGGACTTTACCCATTGGGTTCAACCAAAGTAGCACTAGACCCTACAAAAAAGAAGTGAAGAAAATTTACCAATCCAGTTTGCAGAAATCCAATTCTTTGGAGAATTTTCTTTTATAAATACACTTACACAACCTCCACACTTAACACTTCAGCTACAGAATGGGTCAATGGGCATTTGACATGGAAGGCAAAGCAATGCCAAAGCCGTGTGACACGGGGAAGTGCTTTGCAAACAGGGTCAGGGCATTCTTGAAGCACAAGTTTCGGGTTGGTTTGTTGTTGGTTGGGTTGTTGTTTTTTTTAGTTTGGAGATTTTTAAAACCACTTACTGTCCTACATGAGAACCAGCACGTAGGGAATGAGCTGTAGGGTTTCTGGCAAACCACTTGTGACAGTGCATCCACTCATCTGTACTGAGATGTGACAGCAGGGTGTGGTGAGTCCATGTCAGCATTTCCAACCACACACTCCTGTTTTGTGGGGTTTATGACCAGTAAATTGCTGTGGAAGAGATTTAAAGAATTTAGCTTCAGTCCCAAAGCCATTTTTTTAAATTCAAATTCCATTTTTAAAAGTAGAGATTTGTTATTTTTCTGTTCTACAAATATATTTAAGGGGGAATATGCCTAAGTTATTGATGTGTCATGCAAAGTTGGCCTTCTTGGGAAATAAAATGTAGTGTCTTTGGGCAGATTTGTTGGTTGTCTTTAATGTTTGCTGCTTAAAGAATCAGTGCCATCATCCCTCTCCATACATGAGTAAATTGGTCTCTCTCACCCTTGGAGTCTGCTCTGGCTGTTGCAGCAAGACACAACATCCTCCTTGGTGGGAATTACTCATGGCAGCAGCCACTGCTTGTTCTCAGATGTGAGATCCCAGTCTTTATTCTGCAAATACTTAGGCACTTACTTAGCTAAAGGCCACCAAGAGACCCACTCAACCACAGATTTTAAGCAGGTGCTTTGGATCTTTGCAGGATACAAGACCTATTTTTTATCAGTGACTAGTTTCAGAATTTTATTACCTATTTTTAACACGCAGAGTATTAAATCATGTTAGTGAGGGATGTCCTTCTTGATCAGTTGCATAGGAATGGAAACACATCCAGTAAGTAAATATTTATCTAACAGATTTAACCTATAACTGGTGCAATTTCTAGTGAATATTCATCTTTTATCTTTCCATAAGGAGCCTGTTATTTCCTTAATAAATCCAAGCAGCTCAATCTACTCAGACTGTGCCAATTACACTCTTAAGCCTCACACTACTCACAAGTTCCTAGATGTGTGCAACAGCCCCTTCAGACCAGCCAGTCCCACTGGGATAAGCAGGCATTGGCAGTAGAAGAATCACACCCTGAGTGATGTTTTCTTTTTATTTTTATTTTTATATCTTTATTTTATTTTTTAAGGGTGGCAGCTGTGTTTGATTCAGTGATTTTTAAAACCTAACCCAAGGATGAGAGGAGCCCATTTATGAGCATGAATTGAAGTTCATGAGGGTTGAACCAAAACTCACTGAAGTCAAATAAACCTTTTGAGGACAGGTTTATTTGTTCTTTGGAAGTGATTGGATAGTGCTGGCAGTGGCAGGCACCATGGGAGGCACAAGGATTCCCAAAAAAGCAGCCTGTACTTATTAGAGGGAAGAATTTACCATATATATTTCTGCATACACCTGTATGTCTAAATGCACACAACACAACTGTGGTATATCTCTCTCTCTGTATATATAAATATATATATATTACATACAATATGTACATTCACATTATGTTCCATATATTTGCTCCTAAAGATATATAGAATTACATATGGTATGTAATGTATAATTCATATACACACACATCAGAACTTTTTTTGAGTGAGTGTGTGTGTGTTTTCCAAGAAAGGGGTAACTGGAAGCTGTTGAAAGACTTCTAAAAAAGTGGGAAAAGCTTTGGAATGAGAAAAAAAAAATCCCTGTGGAAATTTTAAATGGAAGTGTATATGATTTTTTTCCATTGCCTTTATGTAATTTTGCAGCTCTCTGTTCAATCATTAAATATCTTCTAAAGCAGCAAAATAACTAGATGGCTGTTCATATTTTCATAATGCTGATAATAATTTATTAATTGAAAGATCACGATAATGAGTGATATACAGAAATGGTGAGTTTTGATATAAGTATATATAAAACTAAGTGTATATACAATATAGAGATCTACTTCAAATTCTTCAGGATTTTTGCATCGGGGGAATTGCTGAAAAAATATGTCCAGTTAGACTAAGTTTTTACAGTATTGCTGATGGAAAATAAAGTTAATTTGTTAGTATTTATAATAAAGGGGAAACTGAAGCTCATGATTTGAAACAGGTGAACACTGTTGAACTAAAGCCCTGTGATGATGTTTTATAATATGAGTGAAATAAAGAGCTGTTGTAACCTGGCAGGTCCTATCATCTTTGCCTATCTGAAGGTCCATGGGAGATAATGTGCTGCTCCAAGACTTCCTGCTTTTTACACTGATAATGAAATTTATAACCTCTGTTTGCTGGATACTGAGGAAATAAACATGATCCTTCAAGAAAGCTGATAGCAAGAGCTGAAGAGTAACAGGCTTTGGTTGCTTTTCAGCTCAGGTGTTCCCATGGCACTGGGTACATGTAATGTTAGAATTTCTTACCATGTCTGCAGCAGTAAAAGATGGTGGGGAACCTCCTGCTCTAATTCTGATGACCACAGAGGTGAGAATGTATCTGTAAGAAACCCAGCTCTCCTCTCAGGATCTGCTGAGTAGCTGCTAACAAGTATTGCACCCTCACACTTCAGCATTTAAACACTTCAGTGAGAATCTGGACTTGAGAAGCAGAGGTTAGACCAACAGTTATGAGATTTACTATAAATTTCAGCTTCTTGTTATGAATAATAGAGTGTCAGAAGGTTTTCTATGTCATTGTTCAAACAAATTTACAGAAAGTTGCCCACAATCTTGCACCTCTTACTGGGCAATTGCCATGTTCATGGATGGCAGGTCAGTGATCCCAGTAGAATTTAGGGCTTAGTTCTTCATGGTCCTTGACTTCTGATGATGCTGGTGTCTGCAGTGCAGCTTGATGCACCTCAGGTTGCTGTCTGTGGAATGTAGTACCTGCCTTTTCAGTTGTACATGCCATCAAACATGCTTTAGGAATGATGGTTTTACACTTCAAAGCTGATGAATGGTCATGAGCATCAGACAAACCACTGCTGGATCAGCAGGGAAGAGTGGTGACACCACAGCTCAAAACAAATGAAGGTGGCAGAGGATTTTTTTCACACATTAGAGACTTATCCCAGGCTCTACTGATGTGCCTCCTCCTTGCCAAAATAGAGCTTTTTAGAGTTTGAACATGAAATTTTCTGTATTGGAGGGGAATCAGATGGGAGGGGAATCCCAGCTTTAGTCAGGCAGTACCTGCCACTGTTTTCACTCTGCCTTTTGCCTTGCTGCAGTTGATGGCTTTTTGTTGGTTTGGTTTTGTTTTTTGTTTGTCCCTTGTAGTAGTCAAAACCTGCCTCCATCAGCAGTTATTCTGAGCAGTTGCTCCTGGCTCAGAGCAGCCTCCACACACATTGATAAATTCCTTCTCTGCAGTTATTTGCACTGTTAATAAATTAAAGTGAAAAGCAGCACACACCCTGGTGAGCAATATCTGTCATAAAATCCCATAGCATCTCAATAAAAATAACTTTGACCAAAAAACCCAAAACAACCTGATTTAAAATGTGGCTAATGTGGGTCACCTGTCCCTGTTTCAGAGAAGAAGACACAACTTTACCTGTCATAATGGTAACAGTAGGTTAGATGCTACATCTGCACTGGAACACAGTTATGGAAAAGCCCAAGACAATGTTGAAAGAAAGCCTTGGATGAAGTGAGAAGATCATCATGAAGATTGAGATCATGAGCTCAAACTGCCTTTAGCCCCTGCCTCTCCCTTCATGGCTGACAGAAACAACCAGTGGGGAAGAAAAAGGGAGGAAAAAAAAAAGCAGAAAGGCAAAATTAGGACTTTGAGAAGGAATGTGTTGCACCCAGACCAGTGTGGCACTTCAGTTTGTGCTTTGCTTAAGTGGGATTATTTGTATACCTGAAGTCAAGCTGAGGCCTAAATGATGCTCCAGTGCTTTAACTTAAGCTCAGCTTTCACACAAACACAGCTGAAAGATTACTTTTTTTTTTTCTTTTTCTTTCCTGAGTTGAAGATTTCTGGAAGGTGTTGTGGAAGTATTGCTTGTTCCTGTGGTGCTCCATGGGACTGCCAGTGCCAGGATCACGTGTCAGTGTTGAACTCCAAAAAATGCTGCCCTCCAGGGAAATGCTCAACAAGAAAAATATGCCAAAAACACAAAGTCTTTTCAGATGGCTGCAGTCAGCTCAAAAGCTTGCTGGCACTCCTAAATGCATCAGTTGTATTGGTGAAGGACAAATAATGTCTTTACCATCTTTTAGAAGGGGTTTTCCCTGCCTTGTTGGAATTTCAAGTTTTGTTCTGAGAAGATAGGCTTATTTCAAACACAGTTTGTCTTTAAATCCAGAACTTTTTGCCAAGCTGATCTCTATTAAAGATCAACATGAGAGTTTTTGAAAAGGTTATTTAACAGGTATCTTTCCCTGGAAGAACGTCTGCACACCAAGCCTGACAAGAGGGACTTTTTAGACCAGGGTAAAGGCAACACACACACCCACAGTGTGGGATCTTCAGCAGAAGGCAAAACTTTTATTAAATGATGTCACAAGTTAACATTTGCAGCTGTCTGAGAGATGGGGAATCACACAGCAGCTACAGGAGCAGCAGAAGAATACTCAAATTTGTCCCAGATCCTGAGGCAGGCCAGGCAGCTCTCTCATTAGAATAATAAATTTCAACTTGTTCTAATCATGAAAATCAGTTGCAGAGGATGTGCCCATTACTTGTTGCCCTTCTAATGGTCATGGCACCAAAGGTGAGCCTACATCAGACAGAACTGGCATCAAGGTATCAATCTCATCCATACCAAACAGCAAAAAAATCTCACTACTGTAGCATTTGCTCAGGAAAAAAAATAATAGTCATTTTATAACTATGCTAGACAAGTGGACTGTCAAGGTGTGGGGGGGGATGGGGTGTCTGCATGTCACTTAAGAGCCTTTGTCACCTGGTTTCTTCTTGCTTGTCTTCTCTATCATCGTCTCCACAATCATAGCTGTCTCTTCATACGTCTGAATCCTGTCATCTGAAAACTTCTCAATGGACTCCACCACCTCCACCTTTTCATAGCTCATGGAGCCAGGCAAACCCACCTCCTTGAACAAAAGGCCCTGCTTGTCTTCTCGACCATACTCAGTCTCTCGAATGACTCCTGGCTCACTTGGGCTTATCAGATCAGGGGCAGGAACACTCTCAGGCTCAGAGATGTCTGGATACTTCGTGATTTGCTCAATTTTTCCTCTTGCTTTTTTGCCCCATTCGAGTATGTACTCTTTCTCTTCTCCTTTCTGTTTATCTTCAAGTTGGAACTCTTCCCTCCTTTCACAGATACCTCTTTTTTCTGACGGTTCAACAGGTTCTGGCAGCTCTGGGATGGTCTCTACATCACCACCATTCATCACCTTCCCATTGCTGGTGGAAACTGTGATTCCTCCCCCAGGTGGGACAGAGGGGACCATGATACATGGTTCTTCATAGCCTTCCTCCCCTGTTACCAGCACATAGCGCCCTTTGGGATGGGCATCAGGTTTAGGTTCTGGTCTCTTGTAGACTCTTATTTTCTCCCTCACAATGTTGCACAATTTATCAAAGGCTTTACTTATCTTGGCTCCATCAGGTACATCCTCTGGGCCCGCTTCTGTTTCATCAAGCTCTAATCCTTCCTGCTCAGGTTCACATTTGACTGAGCCCTCGTGCCTGAACTCCATCTGATCTTGGTCATAGTCTTCCAGAGTTCTTCCATATGTTCTTTCAGGTGAGTGACCATCAGTTATGTCTTTAGATATGAACTCCCTTTTCCTGGCTACTTTCTTAGTCAGAGCTTTCTGTCTGGCAATTTCTTGCACAGCCTGGGTGATATCTAGGGAAAAATCAAAACAAACAACAAACGGCACCAGAAGACAAGTCACAGCAAACAACAGAGATGTCTCTCACCCTCCCTGCTGGCAGCAGAGAGATGAATGCAATAGCAAATGTGAGCACATGAAACAGCATCTTCTTTTGCATGGTTATCTTTGGGCACAGAGGCATTTTTACATCTGAAATCACCACTGCCTGTCCCAAGAACAGGACAACTGTGGGATGAAGAGAAGCAGCTGATAGTTGCCTCAACAGCTGTGGTTGGGCTCAGCTCTTTCCTCCCATGGTGGGAGGGACTGGCCCCCTTAACTAGACAAGAAACCTCATCTCCTAAGGCAGAGACTGAAGCCTACAGTTAGAGGTCTGGCCTGGCAGTGGAAATAGCTTGTCTGGCTTTCACAGCTCCTGCTAGGGTTTGTAGAAGAATAAAAACAATTCAAAAACTCTATTAAAAACCTTCTTGCTGTCAGGAAAAGTGAGTGTCATCACCAGCTCCTTCAGAACTTCTGAAGATGGGCTGAGCAGGGAGATATTTCAACTTGTTTTCCAGGGAAACAAGGAGTGAGCCAGGCATCTCCTGGCATGGCTACTTTGGGTACGGGCAGGGAGTTGCATCAGGAGGGAGGAGCCACCGGACACTGAGCAAAGAAACATTTTAGCATCACTGGATGACCAACACTGAGTTCTTGGCCCATACAGAGGAACGCCTGTCCTGCAGGCTGCTCTCTGGGCAGCTAGTAGCCACAGATCCTATAGCTGCACTCCAAAAACCCCTCATTTGACCATTTGACCTACTGATCTATCAGATCACTTGATCTATTTCCATTCTTAGAGCAATATTTCATTAGTAAAATCCAAGTGAGCCTTTAGATTTAAGCTACAGTAAGTCATCCCAGATGTTTATACCCACAGTACCTTGCTATATACTAGCTTCCCCCTTTGCTATAAGAAGCCTCACTATTTTAGTCCCTGCCATCCCCTTGTTAGCAGGATTACAAGTCTAATGGGAAATCATATTATAGAGAGGAAACACCATTCAGTGGAAAACAGACCCCAAAAACAGGCCCAAAAATGTGTCCTCTGCCTTCCCGCACCACTCAACCTGCCCTGATGCCTTTTCCATTTGACTAAAGTGTGGGCCAACAACTCATTCAAAACCCTCAGCTCTTACCATGAATTCAGGTGCCTTCTCCCATTGTTCTACTCATGAAAAAATAAGTAGTAAATTTTTCAAAATAAGCAAAGAAACTCTTTAGCTTGTGGCTTTTCCCTTTGACAGCTTGTCCAAAGCCAGCTGAGGTAAGCTGAAATCATTGCATTTACTTAGCAAGCTCTGGAATCAGACTGCAACAGCTGGTGTTTGTATGGAAGACAAATGGAAAAACAGCTTAAAATACGAGTATGCTGCTCTTGACAGACACAGGGAGACATGTCACAGGTTTACCTCTTCCCCTCGAAGCTTGAGTCTGGACAGTTCTGTAGATCTGGGTGAAGAATGTGACAGGGGTTCCTGCAATAGCGGAGTTTAACCTGCCAGAGAAGACACACATCAGTCAGACCTCACCCCTCATGTCACACAATCACAGAATATCAAGGATAGGAAGGGACCTCAAGAGATCATCTAGTCCAATCCCCCTGCTGGATCAGGAACACCTAGATCATGTCACACAGGAAGGCATCCAGGTGGGCTTTGAATGTCTCCAGAGAAGGAGACTCCACACCCTCTCTGGGCAGCCTGTTCCAGCATTCTGCCACCCTCACTGTGAAAAAGAGTGTCCATCAAGAGCAAGTAAAATTGCACAAAATAAAGCAGGGAGCTTAAAGAAATGTATTTCGCTGAAGTCATCAGTCAAAGAGAATGACAGTAGGCTGTCTCTTGGCTGGGTAACATCAACACAGCCACAGCACCTTTGCAGGAGTTAAGTTGGTTTCCACCAGCAGGAGATGTAGGATGCATCCTACAATGACAAAGACCCACAGCAAGAGGTCTGTAATTGAGCCCAGCACTGTGAAAGGATGTGAGGATTTTGGATGGCAAACAGTCAACCCTTGCTTCCAGAGGTCAGCAAAAGCTTTAAAGGCTGTCTGATAAAATATGGAAATTGGTAGCTGTTAAAATGTTACTTGCTCAGGTCTGACTTCATGAGGTCAAGAAGAAAACTGAGCAGGCTGCCTTGGAAAATATTTGAGGCAGTATTAGGTGGTATTAAGGGTTAAAAATGAAAACTAAGAAGCTGGCCTATATGCCATTCAAGCTACTGTAACTGTAGCCTTTCCAGCCTGCTCTGCCAGAACTGAGGAGAGTATTTTGGCCTGTGAGGTTGACTGTCAGTGCTTGCCTTTCCCCTGCAGCTTCTTGGGACAACCTAGAGCTGCAGTTTGGATGCTCAGGGGTCTGTCTCTGTTGCACCTGCTGGTGCAGGCGGCATGGCACAGTGTGAAAGTCCAGCTCCTTTTCTCCTGTGAGGCTGCTGTGACAGAAGAGGGCGCCAGTGCTCCTCTGTATGTTTAAACACAACTTGAATCTCTGGGAATTTCTCATATTCTACCCCTTTTTTCCCCTTGCCTGAATAATGGAGTTGGTGTGAAAAGTGTTTTGCTTTACAGGGCATTTTTCATGTCTGAGAGATGTGAGTTCAACTTGCCTGTGCTTCCTCAGCAACCTTCCATAACCCCTGGCAGAGGAGATGGGCAGTATGATAAGAAAGAAATTCTTTGTGCTGAGGGTGGTGAAACACTGGAGCAGGTTGCCCAGAGAGTTTGTGGATGTTCCCTCCCTGGAGTTGTTTGGGGTCAGGCTGGATAGGGCACTGGGTGGCCTGGTCTAGTGGGATGTGTCCCTGCCTATGGCAGAGGGGTTGGAACTTGATCATCTTTAAGGTCCCTTCCAACCCAAACTATTTTATGATTCTGTGATTTCCTGTGTCCCTGATCTCTGTGTACTGACACCAGGATATGAAAAAGAGATTGTATGGAAAGAGGAAAATCAAAGTATCTCTAAAACTTTCCTTTGAGAGGCACCTGCCCTTGTATATCCATCAGAGAAAGGTGTGAAATGGCCATAGCTCTGAGTGGATCAAATTAAACACACTTTTTTTTGTCTTTCAAAGCAGAGAAAAAGGGATCAGAAAATTTTTTAGGAGATTCTATAAACCCAGCCTTACCGGCTGTCCTCGTTCTCAATGATACGTTTGTACCGCTCCAGCTCGTTCTCCAGGGACTGCTGGTAGATGAGGAGCTGGCGGCAGTCGGTGGTGTACTTCTCCAAGGTCCTCTCAGCCTCCTCTATCCCCTTCCTGAGGTTTTCAATCTGCTCGTTGTAAAGCTGAATTTCATCATCATAACTCTCCTGGGTGTTTTTAATTGCTTGCTCCAGCATGGTAGTCTGGGAAAGAGAATTGGGGGGTGAAAGGAGGAGTTCTGAGGCATTCAACATCTCTGTCTTTTGAGGGCATTCAAAGGTAAGATATTTTACTAGGATGTGTGAGGCTGGACTGCTGAAATAGAGCAGTTTTGCTGCATTTTTTTAGTTATTCAAAACCAGTAACTCCCAGTAACTGAAGATTAAGGAAGGGGGCTTTTCATGTAAAAAGTTTCCCTTTTGAATTCAGTTCCTCGGGCTTTTTCCAAACCAGCAACTCCCCACATACTGAAAATTAAGGAAGGGAGCTTTTTAAATAAAAAAGCTTCCCTTTTGAATTCAGTTCCTCGGGCTTTTTTCACTTTAGCAATAAAAATAACTGCTGTGGAAAGTGAAGCTTCGGCGCCAGTCACTGGAGAGCACTTCAGCCAGGAGGTGGCGATGAGTCCCTTGCAAAAACCAGGAGCAGGAGTTCCAGGTGGGATATTTGGCAGTTTAGTTCCACTCCCACTTTCTTCTGCAACTTTTGTCAATTTATTCTATTTCCTTTACCACTTGGGATTCTTTTTTTTTTTTTAACCTTTTCAAACAGCTTCTAAAGAGATGCACTCGCAAAAAGCTGATGGTGTCATAACTGACGAATGAATTCTTTAATAATTAATTTATTTCAATATCTTACTGGCAAGATTTTCCAAAACCTTTTAAGGACAAAATTTAGCAGCCAAGCCCCTTGGTATTAGTCTATTTACACTGCAGTGCACGAAGGGACCAAGAGGTTTCACACCCTCAAGGTGAGGTTGATAACCTCATCACATGCAACCACGTAACTCATTTACATTCATGAAATTATATCACTTTTTTAGCATCAAGGCATGAGAATGAATCTATTAACAAACTCTTTTGAAATGAGATGTGAAGGTTTGACTCTGAAAGCAGCACAGCCAGTTCCCCAAAGAGTTCTTCTCTCCTCCTGCCTGCAGAAGGCTGCTTTTCTCCCCTCATTTCTATATTGATTCATTATCTCACTCATCACTGTATTGATCCTTGCCCTTCCCAGAGCATGTGTCCTTTGCACCAGAGCATCAGGATTGAGAAAGAGACCAAGGAAAATCCTGGGAGTGACACTGTCTCTTAGTGCACTAGTAAGGGAAGGCACAACCAGGAATAAAGATAAAAGCTGTTGCTTTTTTATCTTTTCTTGATGTTCAAAATCCCCAAAAAAGGTGTATTACACCACTGCAGTGCTTCCACAATATAGATGGACCATTTCAGACCCAATTGAAGCTGTATTAGGAGGGTATAGCGTGGTTATTCTTCACCCTATCAGCTAAGAAACATTACACCACACGGAGGCAGACCTGCCACTAGAAATTATCCAGATCTGTTTGCTATTTACTGTAGCCTTCACAGGCTGAAAGTCTGTGAAGTCCCAAAGTCCCCCTATTACTTTTTTATTGAGCCTACTTCCAGCATGAATTCAGTATGAAATCAAGCAAGACCAGCCTGTGTGACTTTTTCACCAACAACCTCCTGCTGGCTCTGTCCTGCAGGAATTCAAGCTGCAAAGTAGAAACCTTCTCCTACCATCTGTTTGAATACAGAAGAACAATTTTTTTATGCTTAAACCTGATGATATGGGCCACTAAGAGAAAGGGGATGAAACGGGATGAAACTAAGAGAAAGGGGATGAAAAATAGAATTAAAAACCACCTCCAAGTCTCCAAGTGAACTGAGTTCACAAGACCCTGTTAAAAACCATGTGGCCATAAAAAGAGCTGAATTCATGAGCAATAGATTTGTGTTTGTGGCAGTACCTCTGTCTGTAGTTTGTATTTCTGAGCCTGTAGCTGGCAGAGGATGCTCTTGTATTCCTCCAGCTGGCTCTGCAGAACAGGGATCCTCCTCTCTGCTATCACTTTTTCCTGTGTTGGAAGAAAACAACGTGTCTACAGGAAAGTATGCTCCATTCTTAAAAAGAACCCAAAGAAATTCTACTACCAGAAATAAACTGTAAAGATAAATAGAAAATGACAGAAGACAAATTCAAAGAAGGACACTGAAGCTCAAGGGAAATCCTATAGCATGGCTTTAGGAATAAAATATGTCAGATGGCAGGACTGTAGAAGTAGAGATTATGTTGAAATTAGGCCCTGTAAATACAGCTGTTACATCTTCTTCCAATTAATAAACATTCTTGGCACAGCCACTCATAGAAGTGGGAATCACTAGTCTGTAGCAATCTGTTTAATTGAGATATCTAAACATTTCTTTGGAAATCTGTTTGATTTAGGAATTTACTCTCTATGTAAAAGGAGCTTCCTGCAAGCTCCTCCTCAGACTGGAAGCACAACAATTTCAACTCCTTTCTAAACTAACCTTTTAGGGGATAGTACACCTGAATAATTCAATATCTCCTATTCAATGCAGTTTTCCAAAGCTAGTTAGTTTTTTCTCATATTCAGTACTCATTACTTAGTAAAGTTTTTGCAGTTTTCATCTAGCCTTGGATTAGGAGTTCGAGGATCTGGGGATAATTTAGGAGTAATATTACCTTTCTTAATTAGAGCAGTGTGTATTAATCAACAGCAGTACTTACCTCACATATGCCAGTGGTTATAGGGGACACACGAGGAGTTGTCTGGATGATCTGCTGCAAAACACTGACATAGGTCTGGATTTCCATAAGGTTCTGTGGTGAAGTAACAAAACATTTTCATCAGAAAATGCCATAGGAAAATTCTTACTTCAATGTGCTCCACTACTGAGGTTTATTCCTAGGTATTTACTTCTTTCAGCATATAAAAGTCCAGTTCACTTGTGTTTGGGATGAGGTTTTAGACCTGATTTTGAGTACTTGTGCTAATTTTAATCATGCTGATGGGACTGTACAAACATTTGGCTGAGAGCCAGCATAATTTAAATTCTTAATTAAAGATTTTGTGATCACTGATTTCACAGGACATTTTCAACCAGAACCACAAATAGCTTTGCATGTGGTCTAAGAAAAGTGAGTCTCTTCTTTCAAAGGCAGTGAAGAAGGGAGAGTGGACTGATCCCAAGACTCAAAGCTCTCCCAGAAAGGAGAAGGGTCTGCATTTGTTAAAGTTGGGTGCAGCTTAACCACATAGCCACAACTAGAATGCTCTTTCCCAGAAAATTTGGCATCCCCCTCTGATAAAACCAATAGTTTTCCAGAATCAAATAGATGACAGGATGCCTAGCATGTTGAGTTGAATCATGACAACAGGACAACAAATTCAAGACATTGCTACAGCTGTAGACATTGGACCTGACAGAGTAAATTTGGATGTCTGCAGCCAGCCAACCCTTGGGCTTGATCTCCACACTGCAGCTGTTGTGCCCTTTGAAAAATATATCCTATATTTACCCACCCAAACACAAATGGGATTCCCTTTAATTTGCCACTGAAACAGCTCATGGAGATGGCCAAGGCATCACCAAGAAGGATGATCTGCAGTAGAAGGAAGATCTAAAGGAGATGGCAAATCCAGCCAGTTACCTTCTTGTATCTATCCTTTGTGGCATTAATGTCATCCTGCAGGAACTGGGACTCGATCTGGAGCTCCAGATTGCACAGCAGGGCTTCATCAGCTTCCTAAAATGCAGAGACAAGCATCATGTACATGTAGCTGGAGTGCCAAACCCACTGAGTTAGAATGCAAGGGAGCAGACCCTGTGGAGAACTGAAGCCCATCAGGAGAAACCAAAGTTTTATGAAGACAACAAACAGCAGGCACCAAGTTCATTGGGTTTTCCAATTTTGCATACTGCTTTTCTGCACAAATATGATTTTTTAATGCAGTCTGGCCCTGGCACTGTCAAAATATGTTGATCATATACTTTATGAATGCTGGGAGCCTAGTATCAGATGCTATGAAATACCAGTCTGTGATGCTGAAAGCAATGGTGTATGAATCTTAAATAGATGACATCAACAGATTAAGGCTTTGATTTCACTGGTGTTTACGAAAAGGACTGAGGTTTCCTGATGCCTGCTTAATATCCCCAGTAAAGAAGTCTCTTATTAGAAAAAAATACAGGATGGTCCAAAGTATTTTCAGTCCTTTGGGTGTTTTCTCAAATATCACAAATGTTTGCCAATTTAGAACCACTTCTGTAAATAAAAAGGACAGATGAGCAAGTCCAGATAAAAAACTCCCAGCTGCGGAGGTTTCTAATACATCAGGATTTGTGAAGATGGAAGTTCATAAAATTCATTAATTCAGAGGACAAGGGGTATGACTAACACATCATCTGAAAGAACATAGCATGATTGGCACTGATATTTAAATCCAGCTATATCTCCATTTCAGTTCAAAGGTCTAATTTACATATTCCCCTTTTGAATTATTTTCCTATCATACTATTTAACACAAACCATTTAATATAGACAAATTTCCTTGGAACTTGGCAGTATATTTTTGCAGATCTGTTATTTTGGAGTGAATCACAGAATGGTTTGGGTTGGAAGGGACCTTAAAGATCATCTAGTTCCAACCCCCCTGCCATAGGCAGGGACACCTTCCACTACATCAGGTTGCTCAATGTCTCATCCATCCTGGCCTTAAACACTTCCAGGGACTGATGAGGCATCCACAACCTCTCTGGGCAACCTGTTCCAGTGTTGTGGAAGTTTATCATTAACAAATAACATAAAATAACACTTCAGAAAAAGTATCTTGAAAGCTGCTGAATGAATCTTCCTCATATCTCTACAAAACATGTAACTTTCTCTGACAGTTTTGCATTTCCTTCAAGAAACCCTTGACTTCAGCATCTAATTCAACTCTCAGAAAGAGACCCCACCTGGAATGCTGTGTCCAGCTCTGGAGCCCTCAGCACATAGACACAGACCTGTTTCAGAGGGTCTAGAGGAGGCCACAAGGATGATCATGGGGCTGGAGCACCTCTCCTATGAAGACAGGCTGAGGGAGTTCGGGCTGATCAGTTTGGAGAAGAGAAGGCTCCAGAGAGACCTCATATCATCCTAACAGTACCTGAAGGGGCCAACAAGAAAGGTGCAGAGGCACAGTTTGCCAGGACATGTAGAGATAAGGAACTAGGATGATGGGGCATTGGTTTTAAACCAGAGCAGGGGAGGTTTAGATTAGACATTAGGAAGAAGCTCTTCACCATGAGGGTGGTGAGGCACTGGCACAGGTTGGAGGACCCATCCCTGGAGACATTCAAGGCCAGGCTTGATGAGGCTCTGAGGAACCTGATCTAGTGCAGGATGAGGCTCTGAGGAACCTGATCTGGTGCTTACTGCAGGGGATTTGGACTATGTCGCCTTTGAAGGTCCCTTCCAACTCAACACTTTTCTGAATAAAGGACTTAAAGGCATCCCTTTGAAATTATGTGTCATCACCAGCTGTGAATATGCTCCAGAGAGTGCATCACAGGCTGTAAATAAAAGACTGAAATCTATGGGTGCAGCATATGACTGGTAGAAGGGGATTTTTCTTTCTGCACGTGCGTGGCATGTGTTATTCCAAAAATGTGTTGATGTTGGCTGTCTCATTGTCCTGCTGAGCCTCCCAGCTAGAGACCTCTCCAGCAGCCTCAGTGGCTGATTCAGACACCACCAGACCAGCACATTCAGAGTCAGCCATTGGGAATGGCCGCTGCTTTTCTGGGCCCCCCTGTCTTCCTATTGAGAGGAAGATCAGCAGCACAATGGCCACGTCAGGAAGTTTGGGGGAAAGCCAAAAAAAAAGCCTCTGGGCCTCTACATTATACTAGTAAGCAAATAATTCTGCATGCAATAAGCCAAAGCAATGTTCAGCTTTCCAAATATTCCTTCAAAGGGGAACAATAATTTTGCTTTGATCCTCTGCTTTCAGATAGACCAGCTTCATCAACAATGCTGTAGATGAGAATAGTGCAGTGCCTACATCTTTTCCTCCCAACTTTGGAGGATTTTCTATTAACTTCCAAAAAACTATTCTGCTTTGGGTAGTGGTTCCAGGATGTTGATCCAAGTGCTGAAGTAGCGTTTTCATTTACCAACATCCCTTAGATCTCTCCAGAATCACTGATGGTTTTCCACAATGATTCTCCACCAGGATTGAGTTTACAACTGCACATGCACATTTCAGGCAACATCTTTGGTAACACATAGGAAATTTGTTGTGGTATCTCCAGGATTTGGTGTCCTAGTACAGGGAGTTGCTGCAACAGGGGGATGTCAGGGCAGCAGAGACACAGTCTGGGGTAGAAACACCTTCCATGGCCCAAGACACTGTCAGTTGCATCTGGAGCTATCAAATGAATGCACTTTTCTTTAGCTACAGCCAGGCTGTGAGGAATGGTGACAATGGATCCACCACTTCCAGTTACTCCTTGTAAAATAGTTGCCCCCACAAATATATTCTAAGTTCTTTCAGAGTGTCCAAATGCCCTGCCAGCACACTGGAAAGTATCACTGGTACAGGATATCTAGATTTCATGGAAATAGAAACACTAAGGATATATATCAAGAGTTCATGGAGATGGAAACACTAGAAGGCACCTTTTGAAAAAAAACCCAGTAATGTAATTTGAAAAAAAACAGTAATGTATTTTTTTATGACAGTGCTCAAGCAGAACACCTCCTGCCATTTGCAGCAGGGACTTATAAAAAAAAAAATCTATTTAAGCCATTCATAATTGTGTCTCAAAACAAAAGATGGGGGATGAGCTGTGAAAAATACAACTGGGGAAAAATATAATACAACTTAGATTAAAGTTTTACACTCAGATTAAAGCCAGAAGCAAAAAAAGGCTTTCTTAGTATCATAAACTCAGGCTTAGTTTCACAAACCTGGTTTGGAAACTTTTATCTTTTCTCTGAGCCTTATTATTATTATTATTTCTCCTCCCATAGTATTAGTTCAAGAAAGTGCAGCTTGATGTAAACTGGGAAAGGAAAAAGTCAGTGAAGGTCTGTAGCTTGTTTTTGTTTGGAAGCTTGTGGGAAGCTGGAGGTCTGTCCTGGGTAGGGCTAATCATACCCATTGAGGGACTGAAGAGCTTTGAGACCCATCAGACTTTGAGACTTGAACACAATCATATAATGAGATCAGTCCTAAATATACTTTAATATAGGAAATTAAAGGAAAAAAAAGGAGAAGGATGTATTTAGCAACAAATGCATTATCTCAGTTTTTATTCTGGACTCTCAGATTTGTGAATTGTCTCAATGGTAAGACATTTAAAGGGCTTTTTTCTGCCTCATTGTATAGACTCTAAACCAAACAGAGAGAAATTGTCTACTGATTTTAAAAAAAAAGTGTTAAAATAGTTTAAAAGATATATCAAAAGTACCTGAGCATGTGCCACAGTCTTCACCAAAATTTACATTGGATGTGGAAGAAACAACCCCTGTTTTAACTCCAGCTCCCAAAATGAATGCAGGAGCCATTTAGTGATGCTCTAAAAGGTGTGTCAAGCAGCAGATCCTCCAAGTCCTTGGTCTTACTGAAAAATTGATGAAGTCCTGAGTGCAGCTGAGCTGTGGGCTGCAGATGGCATGTGGTACTTGAGCAGCATCAGTAGGAGGACACAGGGCATACACACACACCAAGGCTCAGCCACTTCCACCAGGGGAAGAAGATTTTTTATCAGTATGATAAGAAATGTCTTGCCCTGATATTTTATCATCCCAATGTTCCTACAAAGCAGCCAAATATGATCCCCTGGCCAAAGGCAAAAAAGAAAAAAAAGATAAAGATCTTTTATTTTCCATTCTTGCAGGCTTACCTTATTAAGGCGTTCCAGGGTTTCTTTTAGCTTCTGCTGATATTCACGCTCATTTTTATACCTGCAAAACAAAACAAAGGAGATGAATATCAGTGGTTCATCCTTCTGAAAAAAGCAGTGTCATCTGCACTACCACACACAATACAGGCTTCACAGAAAAGCAGAATATGAATCTTGAAAAAGCCCCAAGTTTTATTTATGCTTTAGCTTTAATTTCTTAATTTTGGTCCCAGATGCAGAGACTATTTCTAGAATCAAACTAAACTTCAGCAGCACAAAACACCAGAATGCAGTCACTTTTTCACAGAAGACCCAAGAATAGATTACATACCACAAAAGTACATTTGATTTGCATTGGACAGTGACAGCCATTCATGGGTGTTCACTCTGAGCATTTGCTACATTTAAACTCTGAGCCTTAATTACATTGCACTTGGCTTTCTCTTCTGCACCACACTGCTCAGTAAGCATTTTTATGACAGAGATACCAAATACAGAGTTTGCAGGATGAACTGCCAACATTATCCTCATCTCTTTTAACATGTCTTGGAAAGCTGAAGGGATGGGGCCACTTGTGAGGTGACCAGGACCACAAAGAACTTGGAAGAACGAAGAAATGGACTCAACTTGGTGTTCTGCTTTTCCAACTTTCCCTTTTTTCAAAGCCCCATACTCTTTGCAGGGTTGGTCACTGGTCTATTCTCAATTCTTACCAGGAACAGTGAAGAAACAAGTGAAAATAATAAGATTTTAGTTCATTATCACTCTTATAAATGGCTGGGCCTCCTCAACTGAAGTGCTATTTTCTGACAAAACTAAAACAATGCCTTTTTGTTAAATTGCAGTATCACAGAGTTCACAAGATACAGACAAGAATATTCAACAGCAAGGCTGCCTTTGCTTCTGTTGGTTATTAAGTAGCTCACCTCCAATCTATTTTTCTATCTTACAATTTTTTTTTGGGTGCAGTTGACCACAAACACTTCATTAACTTAGATGCTTCCTGACAGCTGGACAAAAATTAAGCAGATTGTGGCAGCTTGGAAAAATCAAATTCATCACAACAAAAAAAAGTTGGGTTTAAACTCTTAGTTTTATACAACCACCCAATAGAGTCAGGGTCTGAATCTCAGGTCTGATAGGAAAATCAAATACATCACAGCAATAAAAGTTTGGGTTTAAACTCTTAGTTTTATATAACCACCCAATGGAGTTGGAGTCTGAATCTCAGCTCTGGTGACATTCTGACCAGTTCAAACCAGCCAATTTTCTGGGTCCTCACTCAACAATTCCTACAATGACTGAAATATTCTTTCTGCTACATTTTCCTTCACTCTCAAATGACCCAAATACCTGCTGTGCTGCAGAGCCATAAAATCACCTGGCACCATTGAGAGAGAGTCTTGTGAAGGAGGATTGCTTTTCAGTGTCATTCAACATATTCCAGCAGCTGAGTGCAAAAGGGCTAAGAACCTCTCAGAAACGCTTCAGAGACCTCGTGATGTCTCTGTGCCTGCTGAAATATATCTAGGTAAGCACAATGTCTGACAAATTGCGCCCCTGCTAGGCTTCAAACCCAATTCCAATGTTTGGGTTATTAGCTGGGCATGATGAAAAAAGGTCAAGCTTTTCTCTGGTGGCTGCTGCTTCATCCTTTCCCGGACCTTAAGAGACAGGAGGTTCATTTGCTTTGGTTTTTTCCTTTAAAAAATGCACCTTCTCATCTACTCCAGTAGCTTTAGGGTGCAACATCATTTTTTGGACCATTTAGATTTAAAAAGGGATATGTTTTTTTCCATAGCAGAAAAGAAATTAAGTGGAAGGGGATGCCAGGCTTAAACAAAGGCAGATCAGAGGTTTGAAGGTTTCCATTACTCTCTTAGCTGAACAGCCTTCTGTTGGGGCAATCCTAGATTTAGAGATATTCATTAAACTCCTTCAATCCACCTACAGCTGTCATGGTGAGAGCATGTGTCATGCAGGAGGGAAACCTACTGGCTTGGTTTGCTTGTCTATCTAGAAAGCACAGCTTCAGCAGCACTACAAATCTCTTTTCCCATCCCCAGCTCATAAATAGACTGGGATTAGTCTTAAAAAATGAGAGCAGGACAAGGTCCTTTTTATTTAGATGCTGCCCTTCTGCTGCAGTGCAGAGGATGGCTCACCTCCAAGGAGGAAACAGAACACATCCCAGTGATGCTCAATGCTCAGATACTCCATTTAGTGTCAGGTCTGTACTTTTAATATGAAGAGAAAAGCAGCCTCTCTGGTGAACCCAACAGGGCTCCTCTAGCAATATGTGAAACTTCTTGTCTCACCATATGACAAGACTAAATTTTTTATTGCTTCTCTTCTTTCGGCAGAAGAGGCACCTCACCAGCCTCTTCTCACTGGAGGAAGCAGTAATTTGGGTGCCGAAGAGAGCACAAAATATTAGTCCTACAAGTATGATTGACAGGCAAATAATACTTGTATTTTATACCCTGGAAGCTAGGATGAGCCCCAGGAGGGCTCTGCTTTGCTGGTTTATGAAAAGATTGCTGCCTGTGTCATCAAGAAGCTACTCTTGAGCGGCTGACAGCCATGGGGCAAGATTTTTGCAGTCTGAGGAGGGGATGGAGAGCAGGCAGGATCTCCTCATCTGCAGCAGGATTAAATTCTCCCTACTACCAGAGAAGAATCAGCAGCATGGATACAACCCTTGTTGACAGGGGTCCTACCTACAGAATCCTTGATGATCCCATGCATCCCCTGAGGTTCCTCTCATGGGGTTTGGGCCCCCTCTGTGGTCCCAAAGGGTGTCAGCTTGGCTGAGCATCACCCCATGGCACAGCTTGGAGAAGACAGTGCCAACTGCTGTGTCTAGCTGTTTCCAGGGAATCATATTGCATGCAAACACCACAAGATAAACAGTGAATGGATTTCAAATTAAATGATAGATTTGCAAGACTTTCAATTTCAGGAGTTCATTAGTCCTGTCCAGTCAAGGGCCCTAAAATCTGAATTTCAGTATCTTCCCCAATATCATGGAAACAGAAATACAGTCCTTTCACACAGCCAGATGCAACCTTTTAATGATGCTCAACAGAATTAGCATAATTAAGTCTTCTTATGAGATGCATCCAAACAATTCTTTGTGGTGCTCTTTTTGTAACTTTTAAGAGACTTTGTAACAGAGTCTAAATGATTCATGTTAATGTGAAAAGCTATGAATGTTGCTACAGAGGACTTAAAAATAAATTTTAATCCAAAATCTATTTTCTAATGGTTCCTGCACTTTTAATGGTATGGACCAAATAGTCCCAGGCCCTACTATGTTAAAATGTAGCTTTCAAGGTTCTACTTACAGACATAAATCTATTTCCTAAATAGGGACTGTGAGTAAAAGAATGGATTGTAAGAGCTTTGCAGTAGTGAAGGGCACAAACATTTGTCAATTAATTGAGATGCAATGCTCCACTCTAAGAGATTTTGTTGATCTTGGTGTGCCAAAAGGAGAGGCTTTATGTTCCAAACTGAAGCAAGAAGCCTGTACATTGCTAGAGCAGTGCTGGTGGTCAACTGAGAGCAAAGAAGACAATACCTCTGATTCCTAATACACCACTGAACATTATTCCTCCTGTATTTTATCTAAAGGCCTTTATTTATAAGCAGCTGGAAATCACAGCCATCACCATGACTTTGAGGCAGAGACAGACTGAGAAGCACAGAATTTCAGGGCACTGCCCTGGTTTGAACATCTCCAGTTCCAAACACAGTCACTTTTATCCAGTTTCTGGCTGCTGAGCGAACATCTTAGAACTGGGATTGTCCCTTTTTTCTAAGACATCACTAACTACCCACATGACAGATCACAAATCTCACTTTCAAGAACAGCCCCCTTCTCTGTGAGTTTCCCCCCAGGATTTTCAATGCACTCTCTCTATTCTTCCCTACCTATTTAAAGCTTGTGCCTCTAAAAAATTAAGTAAATTATCTTTGTGTCACACAGCTAATTCCTCTGCAGAAGGTCATATGGAAAAATCATGTAATTTGGGCATAATTAGACAAAATGGGTGTGATGGAGAAAGGGGATGAAGCCTCACAGGACTCATTTCTGCAGTAGCAAGTCAGTGCTTCAGATGATTCACCTTCTGCCTTATTAAAATGTTTCTGATGAGTGTGATGAGCATTGCCTGGGAGTGGTTGCACTTCTACCAAGACTATTTTTGCAAATATTTCATTTTTCTCCTTCCTATCACTGTCAGTAAGAATTGTTTTAAAGCTGAAGCATGTTACATGGAGCTCACCCCTCACTGGTTGGTGGGGAAGAGGATGAAAATTTCCTTTTCAGCTTTCATGCTGCTGCCAAATTCTCCTGGGTAATCTAACCAAAGAGAAACTTCAGAGGGAAAAAAAACCTGACCCAGAAACAATAGGAAGCCAAGACCATTCTCTCCTGTGTCCAGTCCTTTTATGAGCAGGACTCACTGAATCTCACTGTGTAATTAATTATGCAGCATGGACATTGCCTGTTGCTGAAAGGGAAGGTACCACATGGGTCTGGGAGCTCCTGTATTCCTCAGCCCCCAAGGCTCGTGCTCTTTGATTTACAGTACAATGAGGTAGAGAAGTGAAGCTGGGGGGAAACCTGCTCTTATAGCTACTGTTTTAGTAGCACAGGATGGAAGTACAAGGATGTAAGGAAGAATCACAGAATGTCAGGTATTGGAAGGGACTTCAAAAGATCATCTAGTCTGACCCTGCCAGAGCAGGAACATTTAGATCAGAAGAGGATAATTAGGTAAATTTCACATACCAAGAAAGGGTTTACCTTTCATTTCACATCTGTAGTAGCTGGCACAGGTGCCTCACAAAGCCCGTAACTAAGTTCCCCAGTATGTCTGCATTTTTCAGGAGATGTCTAGGGTTATGTAACTCTGCTGCTCAGACACAAAGTCTTGCTTTCAATTGGTTTGGTCTTTTTAATTGGATTATTCACCCTCTGCAGCTCAGAGCACACCTCTCTTAAAGCTAATGAAAAAATGCAACTAATATGTGCCATGGCAAGGACCTGCCAAAATGCAATGGTGAGGGCAACTGCCCATCTAGTAGCAGAGAGACTGTGAAATTCAGAGCTAGAGCTTCCTAAGTCCTGGCATCTTGCTTTTTACCATGGACTTAAAAGCCATCTCTGGCTTCACGGGGAGGAGCATTGTAGCGCACTCACAGCTCATAACACACTCAATGGAGAAGGTTCTTTTTGTGCAACAGGAAGGGGGAGCGTGGGACTTGGTCCAGAGAACTGACCCCGGGTACTGCTCAGCTGATAAGTGAAGACATGCTGGAACTTGTAGGCCATAAGCCATGGGAGCAAAGGGCTTAAAATTAAACTAAGCACAGGGTGAAGAATATCTGGGCTTCCTGACATTAGGTCTTAACAGTTGTTTACTTAAGATAAGAAGGTCTTGCTGTTGTCAGCCAATTAAGAGGTGTCAAGTAGTCATGAGAATTATGAATAATACATGTAACCAATTAGCTATGTGAGCAATAGTCTAAGCAATATGTGTAACCAATTAGTTTGAAATAAGCTATAATAAAAAAGGGGCATAATCAAACAAGACTGTGTAACAAATGGACATTTGCTTGCATCAAGCTGCACCCCGTCTCTCAATTTGAGTGCACCCTCAGCAAGTTTGCAGATGACACCAAGCTGTGTGGTGCAGTTGATACATCAGAAGGAAGGGATGCCATCCAGAGGGATCTTGACAGACTTGAGAAGTTGATCCATGCCAACCTCGTGAAGTTCAGCAAGGCCAAGTGCACCTGGGTTGGGGCAATCCAAAGCACAGATACAGGCTGGGTGGAGAGTGGCTTGAGTGCAGCCCTGAAGAGAAGGATTTGGGGGTGTCATTGGATAACAAACTCAACATGAGCCACCAGTGTGCACTTGGAGCCAAGAAGGCCAACCAGACAAGTGTGACTAGCAGGTCAAGAGAGGTGATTTAGCCCCTCAACTCAGCTCTGGTGAGGCCCCATGTGGAGTATTGTGTCCAGTTCTGGAGCCCTAAACATAAGAAGGACATTGAGCTGCTAGAGCAGATCCAGAGGAGGCCCACAAAGATGGTGAAAGGGCTGGAGCAACTGTCCTGTGAAGACAGATTGAAGGAATTGGGGTTGTTCAGCCTGGAGAAGAGAAGGCTCAGGGGGGACCTCACAGTAGCTTCTCAATACCTGAAGGGGGCCTACAGAAAGGCAGGGGTACGACTTTTTAATAGGATACGTGATGGAAGGACTAGGAATAATGGATGTAAGTTGGAAGAGTGTAGATTCAGGCTAGACATAAGAAAGAAATTCTATACGATGAGGGTGGTAAAACACTGGAAGAGGTTGCCCAGAGAGGTTGTGGATGTCCCCTCTCTGGAGGTGTTTAAGGCCAGGCTGGATGAGGCATTGAGCAACCTGATCTAGTGGGAGGTGTCCCTGCCTTTGGCAGGGGGGTTGGAGCTAGATAATCTTTAAGGTCCCTTCCAACCCAGACTATCCTATCATTGCCACAGCCACACACAAGATGCAACACCAACCCCATCCTTACTACAAAGATGGACTATGGAAACACCTTCCTCCATTCCCAAGCCTTACTTGTTTCGGTACTCATCGAGCATGCGCTGGGCATCCTTCTCCTCCCTCTCCAGCTTGGCCCTGTCGGAGGCCAGCTCCCTCATACGCTGCCGGTTGAACTCGATCTGCCCGGCGAAGGCTTCGTCCAAGCCCACCAGCTCATCCATGCGCTGGAAGGTCTCCAGCTGCTTGCGCAGGATGGTGTTGCGCTGCTCCAGCACACGCGCACGGTTGATGTAGCCGGCAAAGCGCTCGTTGAGCTCCTGGAGGTTCTCCAACCCCCGGGCTTGGGCCAAACTATCGAATTCTGGGGAGCCTCGAAGCTCATCGTAGGCGTCTGAACGCTCATACTTCTGTTTGCGCACCTCACGGAGGAAGCTGCTCCTGTACATGGCTGCAGGGGGGTTGTGCAGCACAGGGGGTTCCTCTCGCGTGTCCTCTTGACTCTCCAGTTTGGATCGAAATTAAGTCCGGGGGGTTTGGGGAGGAAGAATTGAACATAATCACCTCCCCCCCAGCAAAGATGATTAGGGCTTGTCTCCAGGGCTGGTGGTGGCACTAAAGGCATCATCTGCGGGGGTGAACTAAATAAACCCCGATAGCCCCGCCTTGGGGTTAGCCCAGGCAGGTGTCAGCAGTTTGGAGGAGCAGAGAGTATGGGAGGAGGGGGGGGGGATAGAGGGTTTTTTTCTTTTCGAGTACTGGAATTGTGTACTGCCAGGATAAAAGAGAGCAACATCCAGCTTTTGCCTGGGGGATTAAAGCATTATCCACGGACAACAAAAGGAAAGCTTTGTCATTTCAGAGGGTGAGCTGAAAGGCTTTGGTGGCTGTGCTGTAGGGATAGCTTTATGCCATGGTGGTATCCCCAGGGCTGTGCACAGAGGCCTTCTGCTGAGGGTGGATTTTGGTGTGAGTGGGTGCAGCACTCGATTTTTGTTATTTGACAGCTTTGTTATCATTTAGGGTGACAGGACGGTGTATGTGTGACTCTTTCTCCAAGTACAAGATCTGATCACTTGGTTCTCACTTCACATTAGCCTTTTCTGCATGTTATTTCTACATGGCATGAGAGGCCTGCAACAGCAGGGGTACTAAAAGCTCCATGCTTAACAGGTCCCTGTTAGGAAGTTCTTTTCTCTGGGGATAGCCAAGTGTTTCATCCTCTCATGACGTGGTTGATATACAGTACTATCCCATGGGGAGGCACTATCCTTCCTTCTCACTGTAACAAGTCTTGTGTGCTGCCATTCCCTGAGAGACTTTAATTTCTCTAGAAGTGATGGATGCATTTCCTCTAGTACTTTTTCTCCTTTGCAGAATCCTGGGTTTGAGTCTGTTCCTCCAGAGGCACATCTCACCCTGACAAAAAGCTCAACACCAAGATACTCCAATGTTGAGATCTCTGTTAATAATTCATTTACATAGAAGTCACTCCTCCACTTTTTATATCAATATTTATATCAATATTTAAATCACATCTATTGGAATTTTAATGAGGAATAGCCTCACTGGCAGCAAGAGGAGAGGCAAGGAAAGAAACTCAGGCAATATTAAACTTCAGGTTCTGTTTTATCTAATCAGTATGAAAAGAAAAAGGTTTCATTAGAAGTTTTCTGCATGTTTCACATTCTACTTCAAATTATTTCAAGGTGCAACAGAGAAACATCAAATGGAAATCCTTGGGCTTTCCCAGGCTTTGCAATGCATTGTGCACCTCCACATACAGTCTCTGAACTACATCAACAACAAAACAAGGGGAGATTTTTATTTTTTTTTTAATGTTTGGAATCTTTATGCAGCAGAGGACGTGAGACCCCTGCTTTCTGCACTACACAAGCACATAGGCATTTGCAGCTCTTTGTCCAGCTCTTTGCCCAGCTGAACAACACAGCTGAGCTTTTTACAATGTTAACCACCAAGAAGAGATGAGAAAGTAGATTCTGCTGGATTACAGGCAATATATTTTCATAGCAAGAGTTTTTTAGGCTTTAGATAGCCTTTCAAGGCAAGAACAGTCTATGTGAGTTCTCTCCCATCCCTCTCCATGGGGCTGGAAGCTGGAAGCAGCCCTGACTCCATGCTGACCATGCACCTAAACTTCTTCATTAATAAAATTAAGATTTCTGTAGAGGCCTCTTAGATCACTCACTCTGTTTAGGGACACAGTGTGTCACTGTCTTCAGAGGAGCCCAGGCTTTCTACCTGGAAAATCTAGGTTTGCTGTTGCATATATTTCCATGAGCTATAGCATGGATCTCTCCAAGATGGGATTCCTGATGCAGATCTTACTTTGGGCTCTTCCCGTCCCTGTACTAGAAAAAAGCACTTTTCAGGCTCTGTGTTGGTGACTTTTTGTGATGGAGGCTCTGACTCTTGGTTAGGTAGTTTATTAGACACCCTGAACTCCAGACAGATCAAACTCAGCAAACCAGAACGAGGACCTGAGAGGACAAACAGTTCAGCCTGGGCTGCAACTGTTATTCTTTTCAAACACAGAGCATCGAAAACACAACAGAAAAATCAATCAGCTCCTACTACTCTCTGAATTATTTGGCTCATCTAGTGGACCACTAAGGTGAATTTCCTACCAAGGGATTCTGCACACTATTTCCTGCTTAGAGATGGCTGAAAGGTTATCTAACACACTAATGAATTGTCAGACAAACTGCTGGTTGGAAGCTTTTTTAGGTTTAAATCAGTGAGTGTGTAGACAAAAACACTGCTATATAAAATTTGCTATCTTTTTGACCTCACAGGCTGCAGTACAAACAACAGGGAACATAAAGAAACAATTTGTATCTTTCCCTCTTTGTTCCCAGGAAACATGTGCTGACTTCCTGAGAACAGAATGTGGCTCTTCGTAGTTTAAATGTGATACATCACCATAGCCCCAGAACTGGTGTTTACCACCTACCACTGGATAGTTCAATAAACCCTCAGTACAGTTTGTTTCTTCTCTAATTGCTTGTATGGCTTCTCAGAATAACTTGGCTATACCCCTTACGCACAATATGACTGTATTTTGGCAGTGTCATCACCCTGCTTGAACTCCATCCTACTCATCTAAGCCAACAGAAGTTCCTCATTCTAAATCAAAGACCAAACAAACCCACTCAATCCAAAGGAAATTTTATCTTTTTGCTAAGAACTTAGCTGCCATCTTCCAGGATGGTAGCTGGGCTCATACTAACCTCAGTGGTGGGGCAACCCTAGGACTCCTGTGTCCTCTTTACTGGAGGGACTTGCATCTCTTTTCCTCTCCTCATAAGGAAAAAACATCTTTTTACATTGGTGGGTTGAGACAGCTCCCCACAGGCTCAGGAGTCTCAAATTAATCCTCCAGGTTCAGTAATAAAACAACAGTTTGTTGGTCTGTCCATCCAGCTAGGAACTGGCCATGGAGAACAGTGAGGCTTCATCAGGAGACTCCAGCTCAATTTGCTAGTGTTGTCTTTTCAAGTTATTTTGCTTTATTCAGGGCCTGATACTATAATCCCAAAGTTTCCTGTTCCTGTAGTCCAGAATGAAACTTCAGAGCAAGGTGTGCTAACAAAAGGTGTCAAGAGTATATCATGGCAATGTCTCCTCATGTGGAGATTGAGGTCATTCCTCATTTGGAGAAATTAAATGGATGTTATTCTTCATTTGGAGAAGTGATGCTCAAAGAGCTGAAAAGAACTGTGGTGAAAATGTTCAAAGTAGAACTTCTTGGTGTATACATCCAGCCAATTTGTGCTGATCAGCTCTAAGGAAGACTCAGAGAGGCACAAACACAAAAGACCACTGAAAAAAAAGGCTTTGTGCTTTTGTTTTTTGCTCACAGTGAATAGAACAAGAAATAATGATTTTGTGCAATGTAAGGATGAGTTATGAGGAAAGCAGTCTCTTCCCCTCACAAAAAACCAGAAATGGAAGACTGCAGAATCTCAATTACTGAAGCCCTTTAAAGATCAGACAAAGCAAACATTGCCCAGAATAGAGGAATATTTTGCTCACCCTACCTCAGGAAGGAAAAAAATTAACTGATGGGGACAAAACACTACAAGGGACTTCCTTATTAGTCTCTTAGTGCTCTGGCAATGATTTCTGAGGTTTCTCCCAGTCCTGTGCTACTTAAGCACCCTCACAGGCATTTGTATTTGCTTGAGAAATCACTCTCTGATGGGTGACTTCCATCACAGTGCAAAACAGCAGGATGGTGCCTGCACCTTGCTTTTTGGACTTCTCTCCCTAGAAATAATCCTACTCCCTCAGGTAAAACCATAGAGAACATGGCTGGAAACTGAGGTATAACTATTGCATTATGCACCTTTTCACTAAATACATGACTAGGTACCACCAGAGGGCTGTAGTTCTACAGCAGTAGTGGGCTGTGGGTGGAAGATTCAGTACTAGATGCACTAAATCTTGACATAATTAGGACCAGAAGTTCCTACAGAGCTGGCTCTGCAGCATAAAACAGACTGAGCTTTGTTCTGTGACAGATGTGCTGCAAACAAGCTGCCACCTCTGCTCATGGGCACCAAACACTCTTGGGGTCAGCACCAGACCCTTACTAAAGCTGTGTATGCTGATGACATGCATCTCCCAAAACCAGCTCCAATAAACATCTCAAAGTACCAACAGCATCAAGCATTGACAGCAAGAGATTATTTTTTTTTCCTTTCATTCTGGCAATCAGCCATGAAAAAAACCACCACTCTGAAACATGTCCTTTCAGTCAATGGATCAGATCAGAAAATGGGTTAATAATCACTTTTTCTTTTTCCTTTTTCTACTTTTTTAATCTAAACACCCAGCTTTCCCCCCCCCCCACTCCCCCTCTTTCTAAATAATACACAAAGCAGCAAAGGACAATATATCAAGAAGAAATTAGGTCTCTGGAAGATGACAATTTGTTTAGACCTCAGACTCCTGGGAAAAAGTGGAACTGAGGAAGGCAAGGGAAAAGAAAGGATGAGCTAATTGTTGACAATGCTTCTTTCAGCATTCAGCAGCCTCCACTCATATACCTCATTGTTTAGGAATACTGTTTATTTAGAAGAATAAAACATTTTCAAGATGCTCTGATATGTCTACAGGTTTTCATTCTGAAACTGCTAAAATCTGAAACATTTTGTCTTGGTAGAAAAAACTTCAAGTTAACTGTGACTACTTTCCTAGTACTTCAGAATGAAAAACAACCCTAATTTGCAGAATGTCTCTTAGGATTGAAATAATGCAACCCAATATTTTCCCATGCAAGCTTAAGATTTTTCCCATTTCCTCTTTTTTTAGGTGAAAAACACATTGTAATTAATACAAAATTTTTATGAGGTCAATAATAAACTTCATAACATAAAAGAGAGGAAATACTATTTTCTCCCTGAAGACTTCATAATACGAAGAAAGGAAAAAAAGATGTAGCATGCTTCATAAAACACACAGCCTTTTTTTGACCCAAGGGAAAAACCAAGTAGGAATCTCTGTTTTCTGACAGGCTGTGTAATTTCCTACGGGAAGCAAAAAGGCAACTGAATAGAATCCAGACTCCATTTGAGCCCTGTAGGCAATAATCTGGATTCCTGTAATATTTAGAACAAGGAAAACAGGAGCCAGAAGAGATGTACAATCCTTCGCTGGAAAAAGTATCATGAATGAATGAAGTAGCTGAACTGGGGAAGGGAGAGGAGGAGAGAAGAGCCTGAAAAGGGCTCAAAAGGATAAAGTTAAACTTTAGGCTGATACAGAACAGCTGCATATGCCAGTCTGGCTGTCTGGTGATGCAGAGGTAGAGTTGTTGTATCTCAGCAGTGACAATGATGGGAGCCCCAGTTTGGCAAATGGAGCCAGGACCTGCCATCAGACTGGGGAAAGGGAAAGGAGAAGGCTTGAATCCACCCTCACTCCTCTCTTTCCCCTGCCCCCAGCAGTGGCTCAGTCTTGTTCAAAACACATAGTTGCCTTCAACAGCTTTCACAAGGGAAGAGGAATAGGAAAAACCACCATACAAACACATCCAAATCTGAAAAGCTGTCTTGGTTCTTACAGCTGCTAAAGTCACCTGCCAACATCAGAGACAATGAGCCCTCCCTAGCTGCATGGAATACAGAGAAGAACAAGTCTGAGGCCAGACACTGTCCTCTTCTGTCCCCAGCACCACCAGAGTGCACACTGCATCCCTTTCCTCTCCCCTGTACCAGCAAGCTGATTTTCTTTTTCCTGCCCCTTCTGAACCCAAACATCTGTCAAAAGATAATATTTTTCCTAATGGAATCCACACAGAGGGGTGTTTGCTCTCTTTAGGGAGCAGCCATCAGACACCTCAGTGATATATCTCACTATCCTGCTGGAGCTGGATACAGTCACTAAATGAAATGCAGCATTACACATGCTCAGCCCAGAAAAGATGGTAAATTTTAAATACATGCCATTGATTTTTCTTCTCACTCCTCAGATCTTCAGCACAGAACCTCTAAAATTCTGCCTTAAGTTTCCAGACATTAATAAAACTAGATAAGATGCTTGAATTCTCCCTGGTAGCAAATAGTCAATAAAAGATACTGAGCAGGACTGATTTCTGCTGGATCACATTTTCAGTGCATCATCATAAGAGTGAACCAGACAGCTTCTAATTCAAAAAGCAATTTTTTAAACCCACACTGTCCTTCTGGACAATAAGTCAGATTCTCAGAGCTGTCAAAAGCAGTCTGGCAACAGGCAGAAACAGAGAGGGAGAAGTAAACAACCCAGAGATTTGCATCTTGAAGTTACCAATTGCAACAAAACTGATAAAACTGGGAAAGAAAAAAGTAAAAAATCCAGACCAATTAGTGTTTTCTTCTACTCCAATTTCCTTTCACTTCAAATGTTGTGGTATACAATACACATAGAAGGATAAATCAGGAGATTTTGAGTAACTGAATGCTCAACACACATAGATCTCCCTTTGTTTTTCTATATTTTTTCAGTCTTGCTTGCCATATGGGAATTACATTAAACAGAAAACACGATAAAATACTTTGTTACTTCTCCCTCACAGAAAGTTCACTGTGACTGGAGCAAGACCTAAACAATACTTTTTAGAAATCAAATCTCTACTACTGCTGAAGCAATTATACATGTGTTCACTGTCATCAACATGGTTTGCAATGGTTTGTTACTGTTCCTACAGCATAAAACGGGTTAGAAAACTCACAGGCTATAATCACAGAAGAAAGTTATTTAGACTAGACATAAGAAAGAAATTCTTTACAGTGAGGGTGGTGAAATACCGGAACAGGTTGCCCAGGGAGGTTGTGGATGCCCCCTCTCTGGAGGTGTTCAAGACTAGGCTGGACAGGGCACTGAGCAACCTGATCTAGTGGGAGGTGTCCCTGCCTATGGCAGGGGGGTTGGAACTCGATGATGTTTAAGGTCCCTTCCAACCCAAACTATTCTATGATTCTATATATTTGTATATATTGGGGATAACATCAATAATCATCATAAATTAAAATTTTTCCTTATTGCAAAGCCATTTTAAAAGTCTTTTGTTCATCTTAGGGAGGATACATTGCCTCTATCAGGGAGGAGTCAGCCATGGGTGCAGCACCAGTCCTCAGCATTCACTGGTACAAGGGTCTTTCTCATCCCCAGCCTGTTTTTGACAGAATTCTACTGGGAGCAGGTTGCCACAAGGGGCTGAGGAGAATATTTCAGATTTTGGAGGAAAAACAACAACAAAGATTGCTTGACTGATCTCAGCGTATTTGCAGAGGGAGCTTCTGGAGGTGTCAGGTGCTTCTTAGGCTTTTTTCTCCCAAGAGGTTATGACTTTTGACAACTGAATCACTGAGGTATAACATTTTAGGAATCCCTAAGCAAGCAGACAAGAATGCAAAGAAAAAGACCACCCTGTTCGTTCACAGATCCTCAAAGAAGGAACAGCAGAAGATGATCTGAACATGAGATTTCAACTTTGTATCTGAGTTCTGTGTAGCTCTGCAAGGCTAGTGTCACCCTTCTGTAATGGACAGCCACATCACTCCTGCCATGTATCATTGCACTTCTGCTGAGCTGAGCAGGTATTTGGAGGCAGAATGGGCAAGAGTCAGCATGGTCAGGAGATACTTCTTTACACTGCCTTCTCATCTCTCAAATAAATAGCTATTTTGATTTTTATTTCTGGTCTTAGTACAGCTTGTTATGAGTCATCTGTTGAAATACCTCACCATAGAATCATAGATTGCGTTAAAGTTGGAAGAGACATTCAAAGGTCATCTAGTCAACCCTCCACCCCTGCAGCAAGCAGGGACATTTTGCACCATCCTTCTGACTAAAGTGCACTTCAAAGCCACTGTACTTTGCAAACAAAGTGTATGCTGGAAAACTTAAGAGTGGCACACTTAGAGTGAAGTGCATATTTCAATGTGCCTCCAGCTTCAGAACAGTCTAGAAAATGCCTCTTTAAAGGCATGGTCCTAATTAGCTTTTTAACCAATCTGCTGCTCACAGTCCATGCTGCTGCAGATTGAGTTATTGAAGATTTCCTTCTTGGTACCTTTGGCTAGAGGCTTGATGAACTTAACTGCATCTAAATGCAGGAGGGCCACAAAGATGATCAGAGCTGGAGCAACTGCCTTATGAAGACAGGCTGAAGGAGTTGGGGTTGTTCAGCCTGGAGAAGAGAAGGCTCTGGGGGGACCTCACAGTAGCTTATCAACACCTGAAGAGGGCCTCCAGAAAGGCAGGGGTAAGACTTTTTAATAAGATATGAGATGGGAGGACTATAAATAATGGATGTAAATTGGAAGAAGGTAAATGCAGGCTAGATATAAGAAAAATTCTTTACAGAGGGTAGTGAAACCCTGGAACAGGCATCCACAGCTGTGGATGCCCCCTCTCTAGAGGTGTTCAAGGCCAGGCTGGACAAGGCACTGAGCAACCTGATCTAGTAGGAGGTGTCCCTGCCTATGGCAGGAGGGTTGGAACTAGATGATTTTAAAGGTCCCTTCCAACCCCAACTATTCTATGATTCTAAATATCAAAAGCAATAAGCAGGGAAGTGATCTGGGATGGTTTTCATTTGGTCCAAGCTTCTGAACTCAGAATGAGGAAAAATCCTCTTAGAGAAAAACCACCTCTTTGCAGATCTCCCAAAAACTGTTTCTTTAAGGAAATATTTATATAAATATGTAAAAAAGACAGCTTTTCTTACAAGATCAGGAATATGAACAAATGCAGACTAACAGAACACAAGTATTTCTCTAATTGGGCATATCAAGGTGCCTGTCACGTTGTTAAAACACATTCAAATCATTGCTTCGCTGTTGAGAAAAATAATTACTTGTTTCACTGATTAGGCTGCTCTGTGAATACTTGCTAATCATAAATCTTCCAGAACATGTAAAATGCCCAATATGTTAAAACAGAAACTAATTGTGTCATAACAAACTATTCAGCTTGAGGCTACAAACAAACAGAGAGCATCATCTGCTGCCTGTCTCCATGAAGTTAATAAGATTCACTGAAAGGCTTGGACAAGCCATTGTCATCCCAAAAGGCTGCTATCAACTTCTAAGCACCAAATGGATCAGATCATTATGCAAATAAATCCTAGGGTCAATTTATGGCTGTTTGCAGCTGGTGGGGGACAAATTGCCTCTGGAATTAATGCAAGAGGCATCAGCACTGTTTTGTGCAAGATGACAATTGTGATCTTTGGTCTTCTGGAGACAGCAGTGAGAAAAAAGCCAAACTTTCTGGATTCTGCAGATTAAATATGACACAGGTTGTAATGGAGGAACAGGGAAGCAACACCATGATCACCAGTGATGGGAGGGTGCATTTTGAAAGAGCTATACTGTCCTGTTTGCCCTCGCTGTCAGCAATCCTTGCAGCAAAGCAACTATGCTGAACATCAGGGCACCACCACATGAAGTAATGCTCCTAATGCCCTCGACTTTGCTTTCCAAAGCTCAAAAACCACTCCGTGTTGGTTGGAGGATTCCTCAACAGCTGCACATACTGACATCTAGTGCCTAAACATCAGTTATTTTTACAAAGTTCAGGTCTCAGGTTAGTGCCTTCAACAATCTGACTTCTTGAAACACATAAAACAATTGCACCCTGAACCATGACAGAATCCATTAGAGCCAAGCGTCTGACAAAAGAAAATCAGTTAAAGTTTGCTCTGAATTCATTGCATTTGTATTTACATAAGATCTCCTGAACACTCAAGGTAAATTCTCCAACTCTGGTCATGCAGGATTACCCTGGATCTGGCAGGATTTACTGCTAGATGTCCCAAACTTTTATTATATTTTATGACCCTCTAGTACAAATATAAAAATTGGTTGTTAGTACACAGTTATCTTTGTGATTTAATGGACATGAGAGAGATAAGTAGTTCCAGCTGGAAGAAAGGAAGGAAGGACACCAAGTACCCCATGACAAGATGCACTTTGGTATTAATTCCTATTTTCTCTATGCTGCCAAAAACTCCTTCTGATGCTTGCTAGCTTGAGTCAAGTAATTAGGAAAGATCTACCTGTAAAATATGAATTATGATTGCTGTGGAGAGAAAAAGGAGTTGAAAGAGACCATGGGGAAGAGCAGACTTTAAATCTGGTGGTTCTCAGGCACATGGTACAGCTCTTCCTCTGTCATACAACTCCACTGTGGCCACTACTGATTACAGCTCCCTGGGGAAGAATCCAGCCCAGAAGCACTGACGTTTGCAGATGCTGGTGCTGCTCCTCCTGCTCACTCCCAGTCCTGACTGTCAAGTAGTACCCCCTTTGTCCTTGGGAGCAGAGGAGAGAAATGCTTCATGTCACTTGTTATCTTCATCTCCTTTTTCTTCTAGGCTCCTGCTTCACATCTGAGCAGACTGCACCCAAGTTACATGTTCCCAGTTGTCTTGAAGTGTCTGAACCAATTTGTCCTTTTGTCATCACTTATTTTTAGCACATTCCCCTCCACCTCATTCATGTGCTCTTTGCTCCAAGACCATACAACTTGTGCTTTGACTCAGTCTTTTGCTTTCTGAAACAGTCTCCTCGTTTAGGGATGGACTTGCTGGTCTTGACTGGAACCTTCCACATGAATTCCTGCTGCAATTCCTTTGATCAGCCTTGCTATTGCCACTTCAATGCTGTCACTTCACAACTTGCCAAGCCTGACTCACAAACCAGAACCCCACTTTGAGTTTTGCTCCATTTTTACTCCTAGTATTGCTGTCAGCTGTGCATGTACAAGCCATTTTATGTAAAAAAATTACCTCTTGCTGACAAATAATTTATATAAAAGTATGGCTTTTTTTTTATATAAAAGCATGGCCTTCAGAAAGGACAATTTATTAGCATTGGTAGTGTTTTACTATAAATCTCAACTCCTTATGAATCATATGCTCACACAGTTTTCCTCCCAGTGTCTCAAGTAATTTAACAGCTTCACTGAAAGTTCCAGAACTAACAGGGACCAGATTGGATTGAACTCAACTGCTCTCACTGCATCTGGGAACTTGAAGAATGTGAAAACTTATGATCATTTCCCCATGAGATGCATAACAAAAACACAGAACAGATTATTACTAGGAGTTCCACTGGCATTTTCTGTGACCCACCTCTCATGTTCCTGGAACTATTAAAAAGTTTTTCAGAACAACAATATAGCTGGAATAAAAAAACCCCCAAACATTCCCTTAGTTTTGTACCTAGCTGATCTTAAAGCACAAATAAAAGTATCTGAAAGGAATTTTTTTCCTCACAGGACATTTTTCAATATAGTACGTTTGTTTAGATAAAAAAACATATGGCAAATAAACTCAGACCACATATTTCCCAGTTGATCCTATTCTTGAAGGATCCACCAGAGTATTTATAGCATTGAATCCTTAAGTAATGAATCTCATTTCTGATTTTCATCTGTAACTGACAGTTTATACTTCTTTTTCCCTTAAATGCCTTCTCTTTAGTTCAATATCTGGTGCTTAAAGCAAAATTATGCCAGGACAGAGTCTGTGCATTCACCCAAAGGAGTGAACCTCAAGAGAAATGACTTTCTGGTTAGTTCTTGCATTAATTTAATGCTGGTCTTTGCTGAAGATGCCTTCTGTTTTAATAAAGAGTATTTATCTCCTCCTTGTGAAAAGTTTGTGAAGGGTTAGAGCATCACAATTATTCTAAATGGCATCTTGAGGCATGGTTTTTAACAAACTCCCCTGCATGTGTCTCTTCTTTTTAAATGCCTTACAAATGTTAAAAACCTGACATAACAAAACAGCAAAAGAAATTACTCTAAATCATTACTGCAATTGTGCACAAAAAGTTAGTTGCCCACAGCAATGCTTAACTTTCAATTTATGTTCAGCCTGCTGCAAGGTAATGTAAATGTAATGCAAGGTAATGTAAAGGTAATGTCAGATAATGCAAATGAAACTAGCTCCAGGATGGCAAATGTGTGCCTGAACACACAGGGATTTCATGCACACTGTCCCAGTTTGCTCTCTGAAATTCATCAGAATGCAATGGATTTTACCCTTAGGGGTAAAACACAGATACATAAGAACACAGACCATGTTTAAGTAGCAGGAGAGTAGCTGCTGGTTCCCCCCCAATTCCTGGAAGAAATAATCAATGTGAACATTGTACAAAGCTCTTTTCCTGTTCTATGCTTCAGGTCATTGCACTTTGGATGACAGCTGCCCAGTTCACCCTGCCCAAGCCAGCAAGAAGAAGAGGAGGCTTCCCCTTTTGATTTTTGTTTAGATACACTCTTGATTACCAGATGAGCTGCTATTAGGATTGCCAAAGAGCAGTGTAAACATAGACAAGTTCCACCAGCACCAGAGGCAATTCCAGCACTGGGTCCGTAAGACTAAAAAGTGAAAAAAGGAAACCAAATCATCTATTCACACACACACACATCCCAAACTTACCATAATCATCACCAGAAGCAAGGTTTCCTGCCTTCCACAGTGGGAATCCCAAGGTGTACCAAGGTTTAGTAACTGTTTTTCTACAAATATAAAGGGAAAAATCATCCTTGTGAATATAAAATAACATTTACACATCAATATGAGAAACTTCTCATATCTTGCAGCTATTTTTCTAGACTCTGGAAGAGCTGGTCTCCTTTCTGTTAGCCTGCAACTTAAAATGACCTGTGAGTGACATGAGATGTCATTTTTAATATGTTTTTCCAGTTCAACTCATCTGAAGTACCCCTTATACTTCTGGTGGCTGTACTGAAAGCTACAGCAAAACTCCAAGCTGTGTTTTGCACACTCTGGAATTCAAAGCAGGGTGATATAGCATTGGAGGTCTGTGGGACGTGGGAAGAGCAAAATCTGGGGCAGTCATTTCCCACTGTCACCTGGGAGTCACCTGTCCCTCCAACCATCCCCCATTTTTGTGGAAAACAAAGTTGATTAGCAGTCAGACCACTACAGAATTACAAGTTTCTGCTATTGCCTTTGCCTTGCCATTTCCAGCATGCACAAAACACTGCTGCATTTCAGTAATTGCAGCTTTTTCTGTTCCCTCACTGCAGAGGCCACAGCCTGATGCACTTGAAATGAGCAGCACACCCACATCAGCAGATCCTGTTCTCTTCCTCTTGATTTATTAGCTGCTTCTGAAGCCAAGCTCAATCAAATTAAAGGATGGGCCAGAGTCACTCTGGGTGTAAAAGCATAGTAATTCCTAGAAACATATGGTGTCATTGACAACACAAGTATCTACAACACATCTTTGATTACACATCCCCACTTAAGACTAATGCTGTTCAGTAAAACATTCAGATTTAAGTGTATACAAACTGGGGAGACTTCCTTAAGGTTTTTTTTTTGCATTATCCCACACTTTTCCCATTAGTATAATGTCCCTATTTATATCCCTTCCCTCTTACCAGTTACAAAGTCAAGGCTGAACTACTTTGAGGCCATGCCTATAGCCACCAACCCCACAAGACTTTCAGCTCCTCCTCTCTCCCTCTCAATTTAGAAAGTACTTCCTGATGTGTTCTGTTAGAAGAAAACATACCTACATTTAAGAATACACATTTTTGGCAGCATCTGTCAGATACCACCAGATGTCTGTTGACATCTCTATTTGGCAGCAGAGAACTATCTCTGTTCTTCAGGTAATATAAGGTGCTTTGCATCCTCACATGAAATGAAGGTGAGGACATTTTTGGGGAGCTGCGTTTTCCAAGCCTCCTCACACCTTCACATTCTGGGAAAGGAGCATATAAGAACAGAAGTTGCAACAAAAGGTAGATCTCAAGCTTATCTTCCAGCACACATGTGATCCTTGTGAGGTAGTTCATCTATAGAAGAAAATGCTTCACACCCTTTCCATGAAGTATTCATTTATTTCTTCCTCACCAATTACTACAACCAATAAAATGATGTCTTTCCTTCAAACACAAACTCCAAATCACAAGTTACACCAGTTGAAAAGAAGAAATAATTCCTCCAACAATAAATAGCCTTTAGCCCCATTAATTAGGGATTGCAATGCAATGAACACCACACTTCATCCTTTCTTTTTCTTTCCATCTGTAGATATTAGTGGGGACTTGATGATTTCTTTCTAAAGTTTGCCCCCCTTCTTTCCCAGCTAAGGAAAAAGGCTCCAACTGCAAAGTTATACCAGTATCAGTGGTTTAGTAAATGAAGTCATCTGGATCTATTTTTAAAGGTGAAAAGCAAATGGGTATGCTTATATATTCTATTCTTTTACAAGCAAGCTCTTTATGACATGGTCTAAGGTTTGGTAGAGATACAACTTGGTACTTAGGTTAGCATCTCTTGCATTCCCATTGCTGTCAATAAGCAAACAGCAGAATGGCTTCATTTTTGTTCCCAGATCTGTCAACTAAAAAGGTTGAAAACATTAGCAATTACAAAAGCCACTGCAATCAAACTCTCACAAAGCAGAAAAGAGTTACCGAATTTCATTAACAAGGTTAATATATGTAGGTTTCTCAGAAATAACCTTCATCCCTGATATTTTCACACTTATCTTGATTCATCCCAAGTACATAGTCCATTACCAACTGAGGCTTTATTCCTGTTTCCTTAGCTTCCAGCTGGCACCATCTGAAAATGCAGATGACTGCAGCTTTGATTTTCTCCTGTGGTGGTATATCCCATTATTGCCATGCCTTTTTAAACCTAATTTTAATGTAACTATTTATTTAGAAACATAATTTCATCAAAAATACTCCCTGGTTAATTAGGTTTGCTGAGTGTTTCTCAGCCTCACTGTTGTGTCCTCCATTTCCCCTTAATGATTGCTCCACAGGATTCTTCTGCAGCAATGAATCTCCTCAAAGTTCTTGTTCTGAATGTGCATTTTGGATGTACTTTTCTAGAACTATTTAGGACAAAATTTAGAATACTCTTGAGAAGTCCTAGGAATGGACTGAAAAAAAAGAAAGGCCAATAAAGATCTTACATTTAGTTTGTAGTAATCATCTAGCCAAGTGTGAAATGAGGAGCAATTAGGCAGCTGACAGTTCTGCAGAAAAGGATTGATGATAATAACAGGGAGTCAAGCAATATCATCTGGTTTGTAGGATAGACAGACATCAGATGGGGGCATGATGCATGAGTGTTGGATATTCAGAGCAGTAAGGAAGAACCAGTAACAATTCCCATCAGTGAAAAGTACTTCTGTATAGAAAAGGAATAACAGTATATGTGTCATCTTTAGGGAAGATACCTGTACCTCCTAGGGAAAACATCCACTCTTGGATAGGACATTCAAGCATTCACATGAAATGCAAGCAGCTTGACCTGCATCTCATGTAATGGAATGTCTGCATTTTGATGCATGAACATCTGGATGGACACATGATTAGACTGGGATATTCTCCATGTGACTCATGTTTGATCTTCAGGTTCCTTAGTAGTAAAGTCTAAAGACTAATTCCATTGTAGTCTTTCCCAAATAATATAGGGAATTAGGAGAATATTCTTCTTTCTTTTGATGGATGAAGTGGGAATTGAAATGTACTAACCAGTTCCATTGCATCCTTTTAGTGAAGATTGAGAGAGGAAGTCAAAATTAATTCTTTGAAAAAAGCACCCAAGCATTTGGCTGATAAAGCCAAGCTTCTGGAAAGGTTAAAGCTCCTACCAGAAGTTGGTAGAAGCCAGTTAATAACATCACTAAACCTCAGAAAAATCAGAAATAGTTTAAATGCTCAGTAAATGAAAAAAGAAATTAAAAAAATCTTCTTCCTTACCGTGAATATAGCAGATAAGAATTATGAAATGCAGCAGGAAGACTCGTACAGGAATTCCTCCAGGAAATAGCATCAAGACACTTTCAAACAGATACAATAATGACAGAAAAGCAAGTAGAGAGGTACTGAAATCTTTGAGCAATTTAACACTAACACTGAGTGAAGAAAACACTGACTGAATCTAAAGTGGATGTTCCCATCCAGAACACACCTCCATTTGGTTGCCCCATCTGGGATTCGATATGTGCCTCCATCCTAGGCCTAGCTTAAGTTAGCTTTTCCTTCAGTCTCCTCAGAGTAATTCTTCTTCTTCCCAAAATATCCTCCAGCCTAGTCAGTATTTTTCTGAGAATTAAATAGCAAGAAATTGTCATTGCAGTGACTGCTGTGTAGAGAGACTCCTGACAATTTGTGATCCATGCACAAAGCCTCTGCTGAAACAGTTCTGTTATTTTGCCTGCTGCAAGACATTTTTGTGTATTTGATTTAAATGCTTTTAAATTTATGAGAGACAAACACATTGGCTTCTGTATTCCCAGCACCCTCTTGCACAACAATAAAATCTGTAAACATACACCTACTGTTTTGGGGGAGTTCCCAGCTCATGTTCCTCTTGTTCCCACCTGCATCCTCCAGTGTGAGACTTTCCATTCTTTTCCAGGCTGAAAAAGCATCTTTCCTTCTGCCAGTCTTCATCTTCTTTTGCATTAACTTTTCTATTTGTAATGGTAGATGCACTGTAGGATCCCTGGGCAGCTTCACTGCACACAATGTCTCCTCACCCTGCTTTCTAGGGGTGGTGTTAAAAAGTAAAAGGAGCTATAACCACTTGTCCTGGTTTGGGCCCAAAAGGCCTAAAGGACCCCCCCCGGTGACAGATGCCCCCCCTCCTCTCTCTGAAGAGAGGAGAGGAAGGAATGAGGAGATTTATGAGTTTAGAAGAATTCCAA